>JAOANK020000055.1:474101-486320 GCA_026257165.2 Telfairia occidentalis | reverse complement strand
ATATCAGTTGACTGATATACCAAATATAAAGTATATCAGTTAACTAATATATTAAATATAAAGTATATTAGTTGATTGATGTACCAAAAGTATATCAGATATACTAATGATATATACATTGATATACCAACGGGGGTAAATTTGGTATAATAAAAAATGAAAATCAAATTTTATATTTTTTTGCTATATTTGCAAATTTAAAAAAAATTGCTATATTTATAAAAAAGAAAATTCAAAAAATTGCTATTCATGTAAGTGGCCCAAAGTTATATTGGTCTTTTCAACATAAAAAATGTGGGTTAGACCTTTTTTTTTTCCTAATGTGCAAAATTCAAATTTTATTGTCATATTTATAATTTAATGGATTTTTTTTTTGTCATATATATAACAGCCACTAAATAGAAATATTAGACCCAGTTTCACAAAATAATAATAATAATAATTTTATAAATCTTGAAATATCAAACATGTATAGTTGTTAAAATATGCACCAAGCAATTTTAATTTTATGACATTTATTATTTTTTAGGGTAAAATACACTTTTAGTCCCCAAGTTTGAGAAAATATTTCAATTTAGTCTCTAAGTTTCAAAAACTGACATTTTAGTATTTAACCGTTAAAAAATGGTTCTAAAAAAGATCCTTGGAGTCAAACCATTTCTCATGGAATGTTGATGTAGCGGTCAAACATTTCATATTCTTTAGGTATGTTCTTTCATTATAAGTTAACTTGAGAGCATATTTCAATTAGGCATATATATCATCGACAACGAACCACTCAACCTTTTGTACAAGAATATATATAAAGTGAAATAAGGTTAGAATTATTAGAATTAGGATTTACTTATAAAAAAAATATCTATTTAAATTTTTCTCACTTTACTACAAGTTTGATTGCTCCTCTATTGGATTAAATATTTTTCAATGAGTCTTCATTATGTATCAATCTTCGAACTCCCTCAATTATGAATATGTTTCTCCTCTTCTCCTAAGGAAGGTTTTTAGATTGCAAGAACATCACGTAAATATGCCAATATTTTCTCAAGCACAAAAATACTTTGTCCATAATATGTCTCAAATTTGTACCAGTTAAATGATCTAAGAAAATTAATGAATTTTATTCACAGTACATAAGCTTTTTTTTTCTTTTTTTTTAGTTCAATAGAACGTGGGAGTGGGACCTCTTGGTCATGTTCAACTATGTTGGGAATAAGCTACTTCCAACCAATCAATTAGGTAGAAGAAACGAAGCAAATAAAGCAAAAATCTTGATGTAATTGAAGGGAGAGAAGAGGCTTGGATTTCTTCACTGTTATGTATTACTCGACACCCATCGAGATGAAATGAAATGGAAGAAAAAAAAAAAATCCTGTATTTAACTAAAACTAACCCCATTCATCTAGTTTTTTTGCATTGTAGGGACTAAGCAACTTCCGAAATTTCACACCCGGCCACGTGAGAACCACAATTTTGTGTTCATTTATATTTTAATCCCACGTTCGTCCTCGTTCTCATATAAATATTAGCCATACAATAATATTATTCTCTTTTTTTATTCATCTTTTTCTTAGCTTTGTAAACATGTGTTTTGGTGTTTTATGTTAAGGGACAACTACAGTTGGTTCAAGTTTCCATAGTACGATATTATCTACTTTGTTCATAAGTTTTCATGATTTTGTTTTTGGTTTTAGTTCAAAATGACTCATACCAATGGATATTATATACCTATGATCTTCTCCTCCTTGTATAACTAATGTGGGACTTTGGCACTCCCAACATTTTAGTGTTTTTGGAATAAATTAAATTAGATTCATTTTATTGTTTTTGGCGACATCAAGGCAAATATTATTTGCAATCGCATCCTAAAATATTCCTACTTTTTTTTAAGGAAAAATTCTTATATTATATAACTAAAGATCCTCATGTTCAATTGGAAAACAAAGAAAATAGGTAGTTTGAATCATTTTCTCCATTTTATTATTTTAATTATTATGTTTGGACCAACAGAAAGATGCTTGGACGTTCCTGTCAAGTGTTTAACGCATTATTCGAGGTTGCATGTGGACTTCGATATGGGTCTAATAATCTCCATCTCGCTTTTCAAAATGTTTTCGAATAGTTCTGATACGTATAATTATACATGTGAAATTCATGGTCCTTTGTTTCCTTCACATTAATAAATTCAAAGCATATGTTTATTCTTTTTATACACATTAAGAGAGAGAGAGAGAGAGTATTGTGTTCATCAATAAATTAATAGCAGTTTGTTGTTTGACATATGTTGAATCAATAGTTGCTTCGTCGAATCTTCTTGTAATTTGCAGTTGAGCTCTATTAAGCATTTTGCTAATGTGGGACCAAGTCAAATAATGAAAAGGCATATTGTACTACTCATACCAAATGAAGATGTTGTGCCGTCACTTATATATTATGTATTTTTAGGCTGAATATATAATAAACTACATAAAGATCTAGGAAGGAAATAATGATTTTTTTTTTTTTTTGAGTTCAACATGTGGAGATAAAGAGATTGGAACTCATGACCTCTTAATTAAGAAAATATGTTTTTAACCAATTGAGCTATGCTCGGTTTGACAGAAGTGATGGTAATTTGTTAATTAAGAAATTGGGATAAGTCATGGTACAAGGGCAGAAGAAATATATTTGTATTTGGAATATGATTTATAGGCACGTGTTTTAATTTGGAAGTGGGAGGAATGGAAATTTCAGAGGAAGTAGAGACGAGTGCAAGGTTATATAATAAAATATTATATAACGTTATTGCATTGTGGGTTGTGGGTGTGATAGACAGATATATATATATATATATAAATTGGTAGATTGAGGAGGAGGAGAGTGAGTAGGTAAAAAAAAGAGGTGGGAGAGGGAGAGGGAGAGGGAGAGGAAAATAGAATTAATAAGATGGAGATCGTGAGGGAGGGGAATGTATCTGTGTTGGAGTGGATTCGCGAGCATCTTCTGGGAGATGAATTGGAGGAGTCGAATGGCTGCAACAAGGCTGCTCCAGTAATGTCAATCATGGAAATGGGGGCTAATTACAGTTACAGTTACAGTTACAGTTACAGTAGTAAGAGTAGTGGGGCGGGCGGTGCTAGTATTGATCAGGGGGCCATGGAAGAGCAAGAAAAAGGGAAAGTGAAAAGAAGAAGAAGAAGTGGATCGCAAAATTTGCAGTTCAGAGGAGTGAGAAGGAGGCCATGGGGAAAGTACGCGGCAGAGATCAGAGATCCAAAGAGGAAAGGGGCCAGACTGTGGCTGGGGACTTATGCAACCCCCCAAGATGCAGCTTTCGCATATGACCGAGCTGCCTTTAACCTCCGAGGCCACAAAGCAAAGCTCAACTTCCCTCACTTGATTTCATCTTCATAAGAATAATAATAATAATAATAATAATAATGCTACGCCTAATTAATATTTCAATTAAATGATCCCCCATTACTTGTTTTCCATCCCGGCCCCAATCTTATTATATATATACGGATGTAATGCATAAGCTACGTGTTTGGGCGATCTTGTTTTTTATCAATGAAACTGAAACTGAAACTGAAACTAATCCAACATCCAACTGATCATATACTACACGTGCATGCAAACTATACTACTCTACCAGTGGCGCCTTCAGTTTCAGGCAACTTTCATATGATCAACAGACCACATCCAAGTCGCAATATAATCCAAATTGTCAAATTCCTGTCTCTCAACCAACCTAAATTGTCAAACTCCTTACCGTTAAAATAAAATATTACATCACGACTCACATTTCTCACCTCTACAAATACGTACCTTGAACACACTGAGTGAACTTTAACAAACAACTACAATCTCACACACTTGAAGATTTGTTTGATCGCATGAATATACTATCTTTTTGTTCCTACGTTCCCACAAAATTTTTAGTAGATTTAACGTGCATTCAATAATAACCAATAAGGTAAATAATTAAAATTAGAACACGAGACTTAATAATGTTGTAGAATGAAGCCATAATTTTGTTTCATACATTGTGTTATTTTTGGTAGTTGTAGATTTCAATATAATAAATAAATCGAATAAAAAATTAGAAAAAGAACATGTACAATTACAATTTTCAAATGACAATCCAAGTCCAATGATAAGACTGTTAAGATGTAGTGTCCAATTCATCAATCGACTTTTGATCGTGAAAAATCGTCGTACAAGGATTGAGGAAGACATATTAGGAAAGATTTGAGAAGTTGGAATTTCTGGCTATCTAGAGTAGACTGTTGAAAAAAGTGGAGTCCAAACTGAAGAAAGAAATCTAATCATTTTTTACTTCTAAGATTTGGTTTGCAGCATTTTCCTTTTCCTATTAAGGTTTGATGTGAACTTCTATAAATACACCTATAACTACAGAAATCTATAGACACAAAAACACAGATCGAAGTCTAAAAATCTAGAGATGTACATATCTAGAGTGAGTGTTTGTGTGGACTTCCTAGAGATAATAGACCTTTTTAGAGAGTGTTTTTTTGTATTGGTTTTGCTAACCAAGAATACTAAGAGTAAGATTGTATATGACAATGTTAATTGAGTGTTTCTCAATTGTATACCTGAGAAAGTTTTGTATGTCTCGCACATGGGGAAGTGGAAGAGTTTCTTTTTCACTTAAATATGAGTTGAGTCTACCCGTGGGAATATTATAATTTTACATACAAACATATACAAATCAAATAATAATAATAATAAAAGCATATTTCTGAACTTTGAGAAGTCGAAGTCAAAATTCAAGGTCAGTGACTTCGAAAACGTGTTACGCTTAGCCCTACTTCTTTGAATCACCATTGACTCTATTACTCGTTAGTTCCCGGTTCTTTCATTCGTCTGTAAGAAACTGATGGGTATTGCCACTCATGTGAATATAACATTGGCTAGAAAAGTATTTAAAAAAAAGCATATGTCTCGTAATGCAGAATAAAATAGGAGAGGAATAGTATTAAAAAAAGAAGATGGTAAATAAGGTTGGTTCGCAGAAGCAGAAGCAGCGTGGTGAGGAATCATTTCAAGATGAAGTGCAAAAAAATGTGTTGGAGGGATTCGGAATTGTTGGAGCGGATGCGCGAACATCTTCTGGAAGAAAATATGGATCCGGTTGCAGTATCGGCAAGTCCAAGTGGGGGTGGAGTGCAATCAGGCGGCGGCCATGGGGCAAATAAGAGAAACGGAGCGAGAACGTGGCTGGGAACATTTGATAGGGCGGAAGATGCAGGCAGCATTGGCTTACTACGATCGAGCAGCTTTCAAGATGCGAGGACCAAAGGCAAATTAAAGCTCAACTTTCCTCATCTCATTCCTTGTAATTCTGATCCTATTCCTACCCATTCTAATTAATAACCCTAACCCTACATTCTCAAAATCCCCTATTTCTGTCCTCTCATCCTTAATTCTCAACTCAATGCTTATGCTTCCCAAACCCAACACTACAAATACAATCATCCACGTTTTTACAAAATAAACTTCGTCTCTCTTCCCTATCTTTTACAACTTTAATTTAGATCTACATACTATTTGCTTTTTATACTTTCAACAATACAATTTCTATTCTATACTTTCAACAGTACAACTAACATGCATTTTAAATCAACAAAAGTTGGATGTATAGGAACCAAAATAGTTATCGTCAAACTTTTTCAAGTATAATATTTATTAGACTCTCATATAACAAACTAGTCATTTTGCTTTGTTGTTTTTTTTTAAAAAAATTAAACAAGAACTGAAATGTGTACTTAAAAAAGTTTCCAAAAAAATCACAGATTACATAAAATTAAAAATTTAGGAAGCTATGTACACTTTTTAAAAACCAAACACAAACCCAAAAGTTGGTGAACTAAACTAATTTAACCTTAATATCAATCATCCTTGATGGAATTCAAGGAGATTCAATAGGAGACTAGCGAAATATGCAATGTGAATCAATATATTGGATTTAATTTGGTCCAAAGTCCAAATCTTCATTGCAAGGGAAACGAGTAAAAGACGGAAGGAAGACAATAAGCTTTGCGAGAGTAAGATGATTAGAGTTGGGGGTTACTCCCATTCCCATTATGAAGTGGAAAAACAAACAAGAGATTTAGAAAAAAGAACTACATTCAACTTGTTTGTTTGAGGATATAAATATGCTTGACAGCAAATAGAAAGAAGCTAGAGTGCGATTAAAGTCTAAACAAAGGGGAATTGGGGATTGCGATGTACCAAGTTTAAAAAGTAACATCAGGTAGGAAAGAATCATCCCATCAACATTAACAGTAGCCGCTATAACATCACAACGATGGCAAACAAGAACTAAAACACACCATTCCGCCGTGCTAGTGGAGCCGAGAATTGTCTTTTTTTTTTCCCTTAATACAATTACGCAACAGCCAAAACCTTGGTAATATCATTAGCAATTAAACAGAGGTGAAAAACAAAGGGCTAAACGGTATGGGATGATCGACAGGATTGATTTTCTCACTCGTAGATCCAGGAATGAAGGCTGCTCTGCCAGTGCACAGGGCCTTCCGGGAACCACAGAGCAATTTCCTTCCTCGCACTTTCCACCGAATCACTTCCATGAATGATGTTCCTGAAAAGCGAAAACCAACGATCCATCATTTTTTTTTAATTGAATTAACCCACACCCCCCTTTCTTCCCTTTATCAACTTCCACTAAGCTCATTCATTCAATTCAAATCATTACCTGCCAACATCAATTGCAAAGTCACCACGGATGGTTCCTACATCAGATTCGACTGGCTTCGTGGCTCCAATGATCTTCCTGCCAGTTGCCACAACGTTCTTCCCCTCCCAGATCATGGCAACAACGGGGCCAGAAATTATGTACTCAATCAACCCATTGAAAAAGGGCTTTCCAGCTAGGTCAGAGTAATGGTTCTCAGCAAAAGCACGATCTACAGATATAAGCTTCAAACCTAACTCACACCATGTTATTCAAAAATCAGCAACATTTTATATTTAATACTATAGAAATCTGCTGATTGCAGATGGGGAAGAAACTAAGATTTGTGTCAAACTCAAACTCAGGCAAAAAAGAGGAAGACGTCAGAATCAGAAGAAATTTAAGTAAACGCGTTAAGTTGGGAAAGGTCTGAATTATGCTCCAAATATTATCTAACGTAAGCAAGAAAAATTAGAAAAATCCAAGCCAAGAGAGTCATCTGCGTTTATATCGATACATGAGAAAATGACACTGACGCAAAACAAGAAAAACAACAACAGAAACTCAAAACAGAGGATTCATAAAACACAAAGAGAGCAAAGCAAAAGACACTGAACTGAATGCTTTCATTATTCAGTCAATTTGTAGAGTTGAGTAACAAACTTTCCTAAAACTTCTAAACAGAATCCTATCAAGTCCTACAGTAAAAAATAAAGCAAGTTAGTTACAACTAAAGAATGACTTGATCAACCCGAAATATAGGAACAAACAACTGCTTAGACAAAGGAAGATGAACTAATTTGTTAGAGCCTCGGAAAGTAACTACCTTTAAGAGAAAAGCCCTTCTTCTCAAACCTGCTGATAATCTCTCCAATCTGAAAAAAAACATGACAATCTATTAAAGTAGAAAGACATGTCAATTCGTGGATATGCAAATCTACCACAAGTGAGAATACGCCCCCGATTAATTTTCACTATTACAAAGAAAATGAATCATTTTCCATATTGTGTGGGTTTGGCTTCCCCTGATAGGGAAGAGAAACATCCCACTCTAATACCACAGGAAAAGGCCAGTAGACCCAAAAGAAAAAGGATGAGAAATCAGATATATGAAATTCGGGCATCATAAATCCAACAGGCGCAATGCCCGTAGAAGAAAGGAAAGAGTGATACCAGGCCTCTCTGGACTCCATCAGGCTTGATCATGATAAAGCTCTGCTCCATTTTTGTGGACCGGCGTTCTGCTTGGCTGTGCTTCTCTTCAAACGGTGTGGACGCCGAGGCCGTGGTTGTGTTGCGGGTGCGTCAAAGGGATTTTTATAGGTAGATGGCGTCGCGTAACCCTAGTCCTCTTCCAATGGAATATCCTTTGAACGGTATATGGCCTTTTTCTTTTTTTCTTCAAGAACAATATATGAATTTTATTTACATTACCAAACGAATTTTAATCTTTGCTAGATCCATAATCCTTCCTAATATGCTCATCTCTCATGCCGACCATTTTTTCCATATCTATATCATAATAATCTATTAAAAAAAATGAGGGTATTGTATTTGGAGAAAAATGTCGACGCTTGTGTTGTTTAATTTATTAATTTATAAAGTATGTTAATTAAGGATTAATTATAAATATGAAAAAAAAATCAAAATAGTAAATTAATTAATTATAACAGAATAAATATGTAAAATTAAAAAGTTAGAATACTAAATTTTTTTCTCTTCAATTTAAATATTTATTTCTTTCATTACTTAATTAATAATTAATGGTTGATAATAATACATTTATAAAATCTACAATGTTGGATTTAAAAAAAAAAACTTACCACGTAAAATAATTCTCATTTAATTATAATCGTAATAGATAATAGCAATTTACAAGTTTCACAATTTGAGAGGACATATTTAGTTAAACAATTTGGATTTTATTTCATGTTTTTAGATTTCATTCCATCAAATGGATTTAGAGAATATTCATTTAGCAAAAAGGTCTTTGAAATTTATTTTTAGATTTCATGATTCAAATAGTGCAAATCTGAAAACACAATAAATTTTTTTTATAAATGTAATATTTTATGTTATGAATTCATTTTATTTTATTTTTTAAAAATTAAAACATGCATAACATAATATTTCATAAATTATATTATATTTAAAATAATAATTATGTAAACTTATTTTTAACATAAAGCATGTTAAAAAATTAATTAATAATAACTGAGATTTAACCAAATATTTAGTTGGTAATTACAAGTATTGTTATTTTAATTTTGAACAACTTTATAAGGTGAGGTTCAATTTCTATAGAACTACATATATTAAAAAACATTAAAATACGTGAGATACAACTCTATTTTTCATTTAATCCATTGTTTTAGGATTATGGAAGCATATTAAGTATTTTGTATCTATTATTAGAATTTCATTCTTAACTGTTTAAATTATTTTTTATAACTCTAAAAACTTCTTCAATCTTGAAAGCGTCTCAAAATGCTAATCCTACATTCCAATAGCAAGGGATGCACGTATACCAATTATTTATTTCATGTTAAGATATTAGAAAAAAATAGTTAGTATATAATATTTTATTAAAATAACATTTCTTGATGTAGAATATGATTTTATTGTTATATATGTTATTTGATAATAGTGAAGTATATCCGTATATGTTAACATTTTAAATTAAGAAACAATAGCTTATTAAAGTGAAATTAATGATAAATTAGATAAAAATTTATAATATATTGTTATATATAAAATTATATTAATAAAAAAAGATTTAGTATATACTTTTTTATTGTAGCATCGAGAGGAAAAATTTGTAAAATGATTTAAAAATATAATGGGAGATTAGCGAGGTAAAAAAAGATCGATAATCCGAAAATTTTGAAGAACCCAATCCCAACTCATGTGATTTGGGTTGAATTGAAAATAAATTTTGAGTTGGATTTGGTTCATTTTTTTCTTAACCTTGGTTAGGTTCGATTTCATTATAGTGTCCACTAGATTAAATCGGTCCAACTAATCAAACTTACAGTAATATAAAATCATAAAGTTTATAAATTTATTGTTAACTTAAAATAATTCACTTATACTTCAATATCATTTATATTTCTAATTCAAATTAATTTAAAACTAAAATCCAAATAGTATGTATTGAGTTAGTTATTCAAAATTTTCAGACAAAGTAAAGAAATAAAATGAAAGCTAAGTAGCTTTATTTGTGAATTTCATTTGGAGCGTAACAAAATCGAAACGAACTCAAGTCAATTTTTATATGGATTGGTTTGATTTGGGTAATTTAATAAAGGTTATTTAGGTTATAAAATTTACAATCGGTACAATTAGGATGCGTCCAAATTAACATAAAACTCAACTCAAGCCAACTTTTGAACACCCCTAATGGAGATCTCGTGAAATAGGAATGAAGGAGCATGATGAAGTGTGTGTATTTTTTTTTTTTTTTTATAGAATGAGATTCCCACTTTTTTGGAGAATAATTCACAACTTTAAAAGTGAAGCCCACATTTTGATTCTATTCTTTTGTGTTTGGGCAGGGTAGGAATTTTGGTTTCCCAATCATGGGTTTAGAGAAAATATGAAAATTGGTAAGGAGTAGGGTTTTAACTAAGTTTATTTTGTGAGGATACGTGGATGGCGATGGTGAGATGAAATGCATTTTTAGTTTGGGAAGTTTTTGAAAGAGGAGGGCCGAAGAAGAAAGTCAGAAAATTTGATAGGAAAGAGTAAAATTGTGTGCTCTTTAACTTTTATATCTATATATAACGGAGCAAACTAGACACAAAATTTTAAAAAATGTGTAACTTTTCTGTTTTATGGAGGAGGATGAAGCACAAGTACTAAAAAGAGGGCAGGTATGGTATATTGAAAGCATGGCATTCTGATTCCACAATAATGCACAAACCCACCAGTAAAAAAAAAACTCGGAATTTGGATCGCATGGGGTGGGCTGGGCCTGGTGGCAGCCCAACGCGCACCCACCCACGATTCAAATGGAGTCTGTAAGTAAGTTGTGGTTAGTTATTACAATATATATATGATTAGGGTGCAGGAGGTGAATACAGATAAATGTAGGGAGGAATCCATAATCTCACGTCATTTCTAAATTAAATACATCAGTGCAGCAGATTTGAAAAAGAGAAAAAGGGAAATAATTATACAACAGCCAAGCAAAGCAAGATGAATAAAGTGATATATAAAAATGTAAGCAGAGGGAAGATGAAGAAGGGGGATCCGCTGGGGAAGTAGTTATTGAAAGTCAGAAAGATGTAAAGGGTTCGTGCTCTGATGAATTGGAGTCGTCGCAAGGGGAGTGGTTGTGTCTACCTTCGTAGGTGGTTATCACCATCCGGCAATCCTCCGACAGCCGCTCCACCCTCTTCTTCACTCGGCAGTTACTATGCGTACAACGATAGTAGCTTCTGCGCATGCCATAGTAGCTTAGCCAGCTGCATGCTTAATTTTTTTATTTTATTTTATTTTAATTATTTAAATTCTAATCCTAATCTACCCTTTATGTTTTGTCTTACACATATAAGATTAGAAACAACCAGAGAAATATTGAAAGAAGCAAGCAAGCAAACAAACAAAGATATATGCAGAGAGACGAAAAGTAGTCAAATTAAAACAGAAAAATGCATGACTGGTAGTTCTGGGCTTGGCCTTGGGAGGCGGCAAACCCAATCAATAATGATGGCTCTGCTCTCGGAGAGAATATAACATAATCATTCCCATCTGCGTACTGAAACTATCCCAACCCCTTACTCTCTCTCTCATACTCGTATTTACTATATATATTCCCTTCTCTCAGTCTCAACCCTCCTCTCTCCTCGCCACCCATTCCTATACTATATTACTCTCTCTACTACGTCCCTACCCATCCCATATGTACATATATATAGAATGCAACATCGATCCAATCACCTTAATCTAATGAATATAATCTCCAAATAATAATATTGCATGCGTACATCCTTTTTTTAGGTCGCGAATGAAGAATGAATTAAACTTGATTGACAAGAAATGGATGTTGGCAGTAGCAGTAGGGGTGCATGGGAAAATAATAGAATTAATGTCATGGATCCAAATATAAATATATGTAAAAAAAAGTGAATTAACTTAGATTAGCGTTACGTTATATAACTGGGAATTAGGGAATATGTATATAGTAGGTAGAGGTCGGTTGGGTACCTAGGATGAAGGCTGTTCTTGACGACTTTTTGGCCATATTTTCTCCATTTATACCCATCGTCCAACACATCTACATCGCTTCTCGTCTGAAAACAGAACCGCGGCTCTCTCAGCTTTCTCCTCACCTTCACTTTACTCTTATCTGCGTTTGAGTTTCTCCACCTGCCAAACCCAAACACATCCAATTATGTATTTTCAAATTCAAACAATGTAATGAATACCCACTCTTTTCTTTTCTTTTCTTTTCTTTTCTTTTCTTTTCTACTTTTACTGTGTATCTCTTCTCTCTACCTGATTCCCAATGTTCACCATCTAAT
>JAOANK020000055.1:453894-468262 GCA_026257165.2 Telfairia occidentalis | reverse complement strand
AGCACCAGCCATCTGGCGAAACAAGCCTGCATCAGACAAGGAGCAAGCAGAGGCAACAGTGGATGAGACTGTAAAAATACTAGGAGTGGCACACAACTTAGCATCTTGAAGGCCAAAACATGTTAAGAGATCACAAACATATATACTTAGTTTGAGTAACATGCAGACCAGTCAGAACATGGACAATCTCCAGGCCAAGAAAATATTTGAGGCACCCAAGATCCGTCATTTCAAACTTGGATTGCAACTGAAGAATAAACATACTGATAAAAGCATTATCATTACCAGTAAGAATGACATCATCAACATAGAGGAGAAGATAAGTAATAGTTCGTCTCACACAACACACAAACAAAAGATGGATCAGTGTGCGAAGGAACAATGTCAAAAACACCAGAAATATGACAAGTGAAACATTCAAACCATGCACGAGGAGCGTGCTTCAAACCATATAAGGATTGGCAAAGACGACAAACATGCTAAGGAAAGGCTTTGTCCACAAATCCTTGAGGCTGAGTCATATACACCTCGGAAAGAGAACCATAAAGAAAAACATTCTTGACATTCAACTGCCAGGAGAGGCCATTTAAAGGTTGCAGACAAAGCCAAAATTAACCGAACAGTAGGCTTCTTAACAACAGGGTTGAAGGTCTCGCCATAATCTAATCCATACTCTTGATGAAACCCTTTGGCCACTAAACGTGCCTTAAAACGAGCTACAAAACCATCAGGATTATGCTTGATTCAATATACCCACTTGCAAAAAAAAAATATTCTTATTAGGTGATAAAGGAACTAAAGACCATGTATGTTATTTTTGTAAAGCAGCAAATTCATCGACCATGGCAAGACGCCACTCTGGAAGACGATGAGTGGCAGTAAAGGAACTAGGTTCACATAACTAGGAATCAGATGGAAGTGCAGCAACAAAAGCCTTATGCTTGAAGATACCGAATTTAGACCAAGTCTGCATTGAATGGGTGTTTGTGGAGAGAGACACGAGAACGGGCATCATAGCCAAACGCGGGACAACAGTGGAATTCGAAACAGATGAAGCATTGACAGTAGGAGGCAAGACAGATAGACCCGTATGCGAACCCAAAATAGTAGCAGATGGAGAGGCACACTCTGCGTGTTCAGCCAAAACATGTGCAGGAGGCACAATAACAATCTTGTCGGAACCATGCTCAGCCTGAACAAAGACAGACCGTGGCGTCACAACAAGCGAGTTGGTATTGATGGGATCAATAGTGGGAGACGAAGAAAGCGTGGCCAAGAGAGGAAGCAAAGACAAAAAGTAGGAAAAGTTGGTTGAGGAAGAGAGAGTGAAGAAACATAATGGAAAAAGGGAAAAATGGATTCATCAAATAGAACATGGCGAGTAACAAAGAACTTTTGAGTAGAGGGATCAAAACAAGTATACCATTTAATGCCAATAGGATATCAAAGGAACACACATTAGGTAGTACGAGAGGCTGGAGCTTGTGTTTAGAATATGGGCAAAGCAGTGGGTAATAAGCACAACCAAACACCTTAAGATGACTATAGTCGGGTTTAGCAGAATATAAACGTTCAAATGGGGAAACATATCAATAGAGGGAGAAGGAAGACGATTAATAAGAAAAACGTAGTAAACGCATGGTACCAAAAAATACAAAGGAACTCTCCATTTGCTTCAACAAGTTCCAACAAATGAGAAACACGGTCAGATCCAAGAACCAGCTGGGCAATATCACAGGCTCGATGGCTTGTTCTATCGATAGGAGAGGGAAAAAAAAGCCCTAAAAATTTTATCGACAATTGTCTTTTAACTCTAATACCATAAAACTTTTAAAAAATAAAGAATTAAATCGAATTGATCATGTTTCTCATTTACACTTAGCATATAAAATAATATATAAAAAGGATCTTTTAAATACACAATCTAAACAATAAACAAATTCAAAATACAAAAAAAATATTTCTAGCTAACACAATATAATAAATCTCTAAGCTATCTCAAAAAACAAGAAAAAACTACAATCTCATAAGCACCGCAAGCAACAAGGGCTACCTAATAACAACTCTACACATTTCAACATCAACCGTTTTTTAAAAATAACAAAAAATAGCTCTAATCTGTTTTACGCCATTGCTCTCACTACATTACACGATTACCTTCGCTTCCTAGCCTTGAAACCACTCTTTTCCCAAATTAAACCGCGCTGCAATTATTTTTATTTATTTTTTTCAATTCAAGAATATTTGAAGTAAAGATTCCAACCTCCTAAGTGAGTTATGCTTAGGCAACTGCAATTAATATATACCACGTCTATTTATAAAATTCTTTTTTTTTTTTTTTAGCTAACTTGAGTATAGTTTTCAATAAAAAAAGTGGTGTGTTGAAATTCTTATTCTCACATGTTATTGAGCTAAAAAAAATCTCATTTTTTCCTAAATATTTTATTTTCTACCCATGTTAGATAACTTTTACTCACGAGGCCAAGATGAGGGGCCAAGACCCCAATATATAGATATTCCTGTAGGCATATTTTGGACTTTAAAAAAAAAAAAAAACAAATTTTATTTGTTGAATTCCGGGTCAGCCCCAAATAATATTTTTTATAGTTCAATAATATAAAAGTTACAATCAGATTAATTTTAAATGGTTCTGAATCAGCATTAAATTGTAGTTAATTTGAATGGTTTAGATATAGTTGATAAACCAATTCTAAAAAAGTTACGATCAGATTAATATTAATTTATTAATTATCTATATTAAAAAATATATTTAATGAATTAATTATAACTAATGTGATTTTATTAATTGTAATAATCTAAAATATTTAATTAATTTAAATTGGTCAGTAGATAACTATATAAATTATTTTTAATTAATTTAATTGAAGAATGAGTGCCTATTCCCTCGGCAATCTATAAACTCCATAAAAATGGAATGTGATCAAATGCCAATAGATAAAGGGTAGAGGAAGCCCGATAGTCTTATGCCCTTAGCAGCCTTAACTGTTTTCTTTCTTTTCTGAAAAAGAGCAACCTTACAAATCTATACATAATTATGTGAGATGAAAATTCGAAACTTTAAAATTTTTGGTCAATAATATATGTATTAACTAATTGAGTGATTATGTTTACTTAACAATAATAATAGATAAAAGTGCGTGAAAAGAAATTTATGGGAGAATTTTGGAATGGTTGACGTTGGAAGCATAGGCTATGACTTATGAGTATCTTGCACGGCCCACCTACGTCAAAAGCCATATGGACAGGATCTGAGCTGGATAACTAGTAATTAAAATTTCCTTTTCGGTAGTTCAGATTTCCATCCTTTTCTTCTTTGTTGACAGTTTTTTTTTTTTCTTTTTTGGTTGTAGATTAAATCATTGTACAATGATTCAATTTCTTCTTAAAATGAAAATATTAATCATAAGATTCTAATGAATCATAAACTGATGCAATATCTATGCCGATGCCCACCCACATGCATCCATATGCACCATTCTCTTTGCAAAGCAAAATTTTTTGTCAAAAGAAGACAGCTTTGACTGTGTGAGGGAGGAAAATGAAGAGTAGAGCCTATAATTAGGAGAGTTTACAGATTTTTTAAAGTTAAACACGTCCTTTGACGGTTCACCATTTTTACGGTTTGTGGAAATTTAAAAAACTGAAGTAGGACTATAATGAGCTTAATTTCATACATAAGACCCCCTTTTTCCACATTAACTTTGGAAGGTACATTTGCTGATTATTTGTAGTACAGAATATGATACTTTTGATCGGAAGCATAATATCGATCGTCAAACTAATATATATTTTTTTCCTAAAGAAAGATAAAAGGTAGGATTAAGGGAGAATTACAAGTAACGACGATAACGGAAATTTGATTAAAGTATATGTGATAGGGACGTGTGTTTTTTTGTGTGTCCCGAAATTAAAGACGACCTGGTTGCTGATGGGCGTTGAAGGGAAGATTCGTCCATACAAGAGAGAGGACCCTCTACCATTACCAAAAATACCATACATAGAAGAAGAGAGAGAGAGAGAGAGAGAGAGAGATTGGAGTGGGGGACCTGGGTTGCGTTGAAATTATGGCTAGCAATTTGCGGAGCAACCAAAAAAACAGTCAGGGTCATTGGTCGTTGTCATTGACGGTCATTTTGGGGTGTGGGAAGGGAGGAAATTCGTTCATCTTAACCAACCCTTTAATACCCTCAGCTCGAGAACACAGACATCGAGGAGTGTTTGTAACTACTGTTGTGACTTGTGAGGACCTGCTTTTTAACTTGCTGTCCATTCCTATTTAGACTTTCACCAAACGGCCGGGCCAATGTATATATGTTAATTAATTTCTTTCAAATCTGTGTGTGTGTGTGTTGCCACGATGAGAAACATATGAACCATTCTTATATTCCACATGATATGTATTGATAGTAATATAAGCGCATATTATATATGTAATAATAATGCTAATAATGCTAATATTGTTTGCATTATATTATATTTAATTAAATTACGGTAGCTAGGGTCCCTGCTAGAAAAGGAAGTCACGTTTTGTTTTCATGATTTCTGGATTCAAAATTCAAAGGCTTTTTTTTCTTTTCATGAGAGAGGGAATTGGAATATGAATTATATGAATAATGAATATGGTGTATGTGTGTGTGTGTTTGTTTGCTTGGAATTCCATGCAGCAATGATTGCCCTCTTTCGATCAAATTCTAAAATCCCATGATTGTAGAGTGACGGACCACATCTTTGGTGGGTTCCACCGTGTCTCAAAAATCTTCCCACCCTCTCTCTCTCTCTCTCTCTCTCTCTCTCTATCCCTTTTTGTTGAATTGTTCTAATATACGCACTAAATAGACCGATTAATGAGCCTTTTTTGGTTAACCCAAGCACCCTAATTCTGCGACTACTCACACTCACTCCAACTTCGACAATAAATCTTCAACAGCCTTCACTAACTGCGCAGTTGCATTATATTCCCCCTCCTGCAAAAACTTTTATGCCCTTTAGATGTTATTATGAAACACGAGAAACAGGAATGAATTAGGGTTTACTGTTTACTGGTATGTTCTTTGCTTGATCTACTGTTCCCAATCTTAAAAATTCGATGTCGGAGGTGCATTCTGCTGTCCTCTAGGTATATGACTGCTTCTTTAGCTCTTTTCATTCAAATGCATCATCAACATTCCCCCTCTCTAATCTCATCCATACACGAATTGTGCACACATTATATATATATATATATATATATATTATGATAATATTGGCTCCTATGTATGCCTTTTATAGCCTTTTTTAGCTTATATTAATCATTTGTTGAATATGTTATTGTCCCTCTGATGAGATGTGATGAGATCCAATAGGTGTATGAACCCATACATTAATGTTTCAACAGTTTGATCGTAGCAACTATCGTCGTACTAATTAATTCGGATTATCTTTTAAATTCTATACAAACATTATTCTTTCGAGGGCTATATATATAGGCTAATAAGACATAGGTATCATATTGAAATGGGGTTCAAGAGGAAAACTTGGAACTTCTATTACGTACTCTGAACAAATTTATTGACATAAACAAAAAAATTTTGGAAGGTCTAATAAAATACGCAATTGGGGCCACTCGATCGTGGGTTTTAACATAGTTATGGTTAGTTTTAATCAATTAACGACTAATTGAAATAATTTAAGAAAGAGTCTAGGAGTACGAATATGGAAGAGAACAGGCAAAAAGAAAATAAAAGTATGTAAGATATTAAATTAATTAGCAGTGTTAATCATTTCATTCAACGTGTTAATTTTGATTAATTAGTTTTTCACCCTTTCCTTATAAGCCTCTCCTTTGTCGTGTTCATGATTTTTTTTTTTTTAGTTCAACGACGAGCTGTTCAATAGGTTTAAGCAGAAAATGAAATCTGATAATTTACAGAGTTTTTTCATCAGAAGCTTTCTTCTTTCGAAGAGCAAATTAGATAACAATTAATAAGAATTAATATGAGTCCAATGATTATTGTTAACCATTCTTATGTCTTTTATGGGAGAGGTTCAAATCTATCGACTCTAGATATAATTAGTAACATGTTTTTTGTTTTTTCTTGAGTTCAATAATTACATGAGAGAAAGATTGAACAAGACCTTTAATACATGTTAGATTTGATTTGAAACTTTGGCATAGCCGAAGTTTCGCTAGTAACATTGCTCGTTGTTCTGTGGGACAAATAATATGGTGGTTGTATTGTACTAAAGGGAAAATGGGTGGTCCAGTTCCAAATTTCCAATCCAAGGAAAAACTGAAGTTGGGCCTTATTTTTGTGACGCTCATGGCCTTTATCGATTGGGTCAATATAGTACTCGCTCTACGTAGGTGGGCTTGCATCCGTTCCACTCCACCCAGAAATTCAAAATTCAACATCTCCTCCTAAATATTAGTATTCCACAATGCTCGTAGTTTTGTTGCATTTTGCATTGCAAAACCAACTCGAATACATCCATATTGCAGGGAGGGATTTAGAGTTCACAGAGGGTGCCATTTTGGAGAACCCGATACCTTAAAATGTCCGCTCGGTTGCTCAAAAAGGTTTTGAAGGAACAGGAGGAGCTACGACAGCACTATTCTCAATCCTCTATGAGTGATGACGAACAGGATCCTGGCCCATCGTCACCTACTGCTTCTTCTATCAATCCCTTCGACCTCCTTAGCGATGACGAAGATGTCTCCCAGATTAACCCTCAACAGGTTCGTTATTTCATTCCTTCCTCTAGAATTTTCTGAATTCGGACTTAACGTTGCGAGTCCAACCTTATGGTTTACCTAATAATTCAATAGTTCATTCACTTTTTTGCTAATTCAAGCATCGTTTTACTTTTTTTTATCTTTGTCCATACACTCTGCACTTTTCACATGGACTCTTATCAGTAGGAAAGAAATTGGGAAACTGGAGTTTTCCCATTTTCTTTAGAGCTTCTAATTTGGTCATTTCATCAGGCAAGACTAGAATATTTAAGCCTATTTAATTAACTTGGAAATTTGATATTTTTCCTTGTGCTGCTATGTGTACCCAATTATAAACGTATGAATAGTTGATCTTTTTATAATATAATAGTCTTATATATTAGCCATTATATACATAATCAGAAGTTTATTTCTCTTCATGCTTTGAAACTGCCTTTTGTTTGTTACTATATCACAGTTCTGTAACTTAGACAACAGTAATCTCATTTACAAAAAAACAATTGAAAATATAAAGAACAATTTAACAAAATTTACCTGTTATCTTTGTGTTTTTTTAAACCACCGATTAATTGAAAATTATGAGTGTTGACTTGCATTCATTGTTAAGATAACGCATTAACTTTGATTAGTTAATCTATTGTTAACGGGTTAGTTAGAGAGTTAAATGGTGCTTAGTTTGTTGTAATTAGAGTTTGTTAAGCAGGCGTCTGAGTCAGTTAATTATCTTGTATTAGGCAGAAGAGTATATAATCTCATTGCTCTCTTTGATCCGAAGTAATGAAGAATCTCTTTCCTGATCAAACCCTTAGAGTAATTTGATATTCATGATATTTTGTAAACAAACAGAAAGAAAAAAGGATTAAAAAAACTGGGATCAGAAAGGCATTCTTCCAAACAAGTTTTTAAACATTTTTTTCCCGAAGTAAGGTTAAACTACAATTTATACTGTTTTTATCCTACCAGTTTCAACTTTGGCCAAATTTATGCCAGTTTTTAGCTATTTTTAAAGCCAAAGGTGGTTGACTCGAGCTTGATACTGGCCCATAACAACCTATCTCATTTCAATTTATATGACTCCGTTCCAGGCATGGATGAACTCCTTTAGTTCAATAAGAAGACCTGGCTATCTCTAATTCTACTTTACATACATATGTACATATATATTGATGAGAAACCAACTTTCATGAAGATGAATGAAAGAATACATAAAGCCCATAAAAAAGGCAAGTCAAAGGTGAAGAGTTGTGCCTCAAACTAAGCCGTTTAGTAGATTTTTCAAGTATCGAACAAAAAAGTGATGAGTTTCAGAGACATATTTATATGCGAATTATGGATGAATCTCTAGATGTCAGACAATAAGTGGTGAGCTGTAGACCTCTATCAAGCAATGAGGCGGTTTGATGATCTTTGTTTGAGAGAAAGATAGTTAAGGGTGCGATGAGGAGTGGTTGACACCATGTATATCCTGCAATATGATCCATTAGGTTGTGCTATATTCAGGATAGGTGGTGTGCTCTAGAGGAGAGGAGTTGACCTAGATAAAGAGTAAGCTCTCCACTAAATTGAGAGTGGTTACATGGACAACTCTTTGAGGGGAGGCTTCATGGTAATTTGTTTGAGGGAAAGATGGTTGGGAGTGCGAACAGTGTTTCACATTGGCTAAACAATGCGAAGATTCATGACATATAAGTAAGTACAACTATTTCCATTGGTAGAAGCATTTTGGGTGAACCCAAAAGCAAAGCAACGGGGGCTTATAACCAAAGTGAACTATATCATACTATTGTGGAATTATGGAGAGATATGTTGTTAAATGCGAAAAAGCTAAGTTCTGAGGTAACCATTTGCTTTACTTGAAAATAAAACATGTAGACTCAAACCGTTGACTCTGAGAATAAAAGAGAAAACATATGATATGCACTGCTTGGAGTTTTTATGATGGTGATGGAAAGAAAAGGATTTTTAGGTGAAGGGATGCATTTATGTGATTAGACTATCCATATTTTTAAATAGAAGACTGAGGGGGTGAATCAAGGAAACTTAAATTGGGGGATCCGCTTTCTCCCCTCCTTTTGGTAATTGCAAGGGATGTGTTAATTAGGTTGATTAAACATGGGGCTGGTAGAGGGCTTATTAGAAGGGTTCCTTGTAGTTGGGGTATTTAAAAAACCAACAACTCAATAAGCTAAAGCAACTCAACTCAACTCATGCAATTTGAGTTGGGTTGAAAATTAATTTGGGGTAGATTGAGTTCATTTTTTTTAACACGGTTGTTTTGGTTTGTTCTTGGGCCTACTAGATTGAACCGACCCAACCTAACTCAACCTACGATAACAGAAACTTATAAGTTTTATAAATATATTGTGAACAAAAGATTCACAGAGATCATTTTTATTTTTAACTCAAATTAATTTTAAATCCAAACCCAAATAGTATAGATTGGGTTAGTTGTTTAAAATTTTCGAAGATTTTTCTTAGCACCTTTAATCAAAAACATATTTGAAGCTAAATAGGTCTACCTAACAATTATAAGGTATGAATTTTGATTGGAACCAAACTAATTCAACCCATTTTTTACATGCTAGTTTGGTTTGGGTTCTTTATTTAGTCAGGGTTGTTTGAGTTATACAAATTTACAATCCAAACATTTGGGTTGGTTTCAAAATATCACAAAATTCTCCAACCCAACTCAATCCATGAACGCTCCTACTTTGTAGGGAAGAATAAGGTTCATGTCTCTCATACTCAATGTGCAAATGACACATTTTTTAGGATGAGAAGAAAAGGCTACATGACATCTTCTGAGTGGTCAAAGTCTTCAAGATTTCTTACGGCCAAAAGACCAATTGTGAAATGACTCCTATCTCTAGAGTTGGCATACCTAGCATTCTAGCAACGATGATCAAGTTTTGCAGTATTGGTGAGCTGTAAAGCTTGCATGTATTCTTTGTCCTAATTGGGCATTGCTCTTGGGGGACAATCCCAAGAGGCTTGGGTTTTGGAAAGTTTTGAAGGAAAAGGTTTTGTGCAAGCTTGATAAATGAAGAAACTTTTGCTGATCCGAGCGTGGGAGATTGACTTTGTGTGAAGTGATGGAATATTGCCAAGCTGAAAGGCCTTGTTCTAAACCATTCTTGTGTGAGAGTTGGAAATGGGAAGATGATTAAGTATTGGGAGGATTAGTGGCTGGATGTTCAACTTTAGCTATGAGCTTCCCTAAATTATATGGAGTTGTGGAGCAAATTTTAAGTGAATTAATAAGTTGTGGGATGAGCAATCTAAAAGTTGGTATGTGTTGGATGAAGAACTTGGTGAGCTCAATGCCATCTAAGATGTGAGAGTACTATTAAGGTGATATTAGGAATATTAGTAGAATAATTAGTAGGGGTATAATAGTAATTCATTAGGGGTGGTTTGGTTATAAATAGAGGGAGGTAGAGAATTCGGGGTTAGGTCATACTTTTGGGAAATCAGTCCATAGTGAGTGCATTATGGGAGAGAGATAGCCCTCTGGAAGGCTATTGTTATATTGTCATTTCTCTTATGATATTATAATATATTTTGTGTGTTTTCTTATAATCAGTATCCTAACAAATTGGTATCAAAGCATGTTATTTTTGGCCATGAATCTTGTTCTACAGTCATTACTAAAGTTATAGAGATCATGGATGGAACAAAATGAGAGAATGGAAGAAATTCAGCGGCTGGTAGGAGAAATGTGATTTGTAGTGGAGAGAATACAAAATGTGTTCAAGGACTTAAATCATAAAAGAGCAGAAATAGAGCAAAGACTAAAGATGGAGGGCAAAACCAATATCGTCGAAGATAGCCAAAAAAAAAAAATACCTGTAGGAAAAAATAACAAGAAGGATCATATTGGATCAATGAAGAGGAACCAACCTACGCCAAGCTTTCAAGCGTTTGCAAGCGAGGGCGAAAGGTAGCTGGTTGGCGGAGATTAGAATCGAGGATATGTATTTTTGAGATGCGTAAAACTGATCGAGGAAGTTGCGTCCAAGAAAAGGAAAAACTCCCAAAATATCAGAGGGTGACTGAAAGGAGGAGAAAGACGGCGTGGGTGAAAGACGAGGGAAAATCAACAAGGAAGATGGAGAAGCAATCAAGGAAGAAGAGAAGGATGAACATATGCCAATGGTTAGAGTTGTCGAAATTGCACAGTGGCTAACAATCCATGAAGAAACGAAAGAAGAATTTATGAGGAAGGATCGGCGACGCTGGAAAAGTAAGAAACTTAGAAGAGAAGGAGATGAGATATTAGGGTTACATGAAGAGCTTTTTTAGAAGAAATCAACTTCTTGGGCTTCGTCCAAGGCTAAAGCAAAGTTAAAAGGGCCCAATATGATAAAAATAATATACACCCTTTCTCTAGTTTGTTTTTATGGAAGAGGAGCAGGCTAAGTCTTTAACGTAGCAGGGCATAAATGGGCTTGGGCAAGGGAAGAGAAACAAGGCCCTGTTTATAAAACGTGTTAGGGTTGTAAGTCACAACAATTTCTTTTTTCATGAAGCTGGCCATTTATTCTTGTTGCAAGGAAAGGCCAACGAGAAGAAGACAACCGTTGTCTGCCATTGACAAACGTTTGCTGCTTACCATCAACACACAACATGCCAGCATCAACCCTAGGTTTTCGTCGGTTGGGTATTTTGGGTTTAAAAAAATAAAAAAATAAAAAAAAAGAATTTTTTTGGGTTGCTTTTGTTCCCCCACACCTTGAGGACCAAGGTGTCTTTGAAGGGCGGAGTATTGTGGGAGTCCTTTTAGGGTGATATTAGGATTATAAGTAGAATAGTTAGTAGGGGTATAATAGCGATTAGTTAGGGGTGGTTTGGTTATAAATAGAGGGAAGCAGAGAATATAGGATTAGGTCATATTTTTTGAAAATCAGTCCATAGTGGGTGGATTGTGAGAGATAGCCCTTTCGAAAGGCTATTGCTATATTTTCATTTCTCTTATGATATTGCAATATGTTGTATGTTTTCTTATAATTGGTATCCTAACATATGACTGCTGGAAAATCAAAGTTTTGGACAAGGATTGGACTGTAGGAGTTGGAATTTGCGTCCAACTTGTGAAAGAGAACTTTCTTCTGTGGTTTGGAAAGGAAAATGTCTTAAAAAGATCAATGTATTTGTGTCGACCGTTTGTTTTGGTGGGTGGGAGATCTACATGGAATGGTCTCTTTGTTCAAGAGAAAGTGGAGTGGACCACTTTTTCTTCCATTGCTTCTATAGCTAGAGGTGTTGAAACTCGCATCTACTACCATATATTTTTTGGCTTCTCGGTGGTCTTTCATCATTCCTGGAAAATTTTGCAAAGGTAAGAATTTGTGGGGATGAAATTTACTCGTTGGAGTCTTTGTTGGGAAAGAAACAATAAGTTTGTAAATGAAAAGGCAAAGAATTTGTTGGAGGTGTTCAAGCTAGCTAAGTCACGATGTTTAAAATGGGTCTCCTCAGATAATGACTTTAGCAACTATACCGCTTGCAATTAATACTAATTGGGGTGGTTTTTTTTGTGGGCTCCAATGGGGTATTTGTTTATGTTAGAAACTATTGAGTTTGGTTTATTCTGTAACTTTTCACATGTCAACTAAAATATTCCTTATAAATGAGAAGATTTCTACGAGATTCTGTGGTGTGGACAACATCAGGTGGTGCAACACACTGGAAAGGTTGCTATGATTTAACACTGCCTGCAATCCACGTGGTCTTTCATGCTTCTCAATTGTGGAAGGCTCTTGTATACGAAGTTATTACTCATCCCTTGTCAGGCTCCATTGATGCTAATCTTGAATAGCATCTTAAACCACAACCACCACAAGTCTTGGAGACACGACAAATGAAATCAATGAAGGATCAATTATTGGTCAAATGGAAAGTCTTGTCTGACTTCGAAGTTCTGTGGTAATTGTAGGAATCCATTCAACCTCAATTCCTTTCAACTTGTCTCAGGGTGCTGCTGAGGTTTGAGTGAAATGATAGAGACATACGATTGATTATAAATATATATAAAAGGAAGGGTAAATTGAGAAACTAGGAATGTTAGTTGGGCAGCGAAGAGAAATTGTACCAAAATTGGTATGTGATGTAAGGCTTAGGGGGTATGCGATTGTACTGAAGAGAGGAAGTGATTAGGGAACTATGAGAGGTTGGGTCCACCATTCCTTGGCCTTGTTCTCTGCGGAAACTTTGATTTTATCTTTTATAGAATCAATGACTATCACATTGGTATGGCACCTAAGATCTCAAGAAAAGGGTGCTTTGATGCAAATTTGATTCCGAGAATAAGTGAAATTAGGGTTGGATATCTTTCTTGAAGATTTAGAAGAATCTGTCGGGAATGGTATCTCAAGTATGCGCCATATGCAAGTGAAAATTAACTTTCTTGGTGACGTATCAATTCTTAACAGGTTATATTAGCCATGATTAACTGCCAACTGTAGGATTTCTAAACAAATTTACTTAAACCCTTTTCAACGTTACTGATTCGAAGTCGTAAAATTTTTCTTCCTCAAATCATTAACAATGTTATTGTAATAATCTTTCTTAGTTTATCTGTTCCTTTCTTCTTTGTTCTTGTCCGTTATCATTAAGATTTAAGTCCTATGAACTACTGGCTATAGAGTGCATTCATTTAATGCAAGCAAAATTTTTGCCCATTTGGCTGTGTAATTTATCTACAGGACAATGACCAGGAGGCCACTGACGAAATCTCTGTGGACATGCCTAAACAGTTTGTGTGCAATGGAACTAGAAGTGCAATTTCAACATCTAATAAAAAACTGAAGAAAAAGAAAAAGAAGAAAGAGCGGGAGAATTCCTCTTTCGCCTCAGATAAAATCCTTGATAAACCCTTGGATGTGATTTTAGAATCTCTGTGTCTGGATGTTAACCCCTCTGCTTTAAGCCTTCAACATGGGCCTGAGAAAGCCAAAAATGGTGCAGACGGTAGGAATTGTGAAAAACAATGTTTGCCTTCATTGTTCGAAGTGGATCCTAAATATTTAAATGCTGGGAATGAACTGCGGAGAATATTTGGTTCTAAGGTGGTAAAATCATTTGAAAAAAATAATCAGGCCAGTAGTTCCAGACAAGTACGTGGGGGAAGACGTGTCAACCATCTTGCTAGGAAGACCTATCTTGTTAGTCCATCAGACCATTGGCCTCGTTGGGATGGTTCTCTTTCCATGGAGTTTTTGGAGACAAGGAATGGATATCACTACTTCAGGTAAATTTCATTCTCATTTTATCTTCTCTGTTTTCCCATCCGCTCCTGGAAGTACACATACTGAATTTAAGTAGCATTAAACTAATGGGATGACGGTATAAGTGTGTCCAGCCTGCTAGGAGATGTTGAATGGCTCCCGCAACATATATTACCTGAATATTAGATATAAGTAAATGTTGAAAGCTTTCCTTCCCGGTTCAAGTTTCAATAACCTCTTGTACAAGCTGAAGTTCAGTTTTATGAATTTATATTGCCTCTTTTTCTCTGAGACATGAAGTACATACCTAAGATGAATTTTTATTTAAAATATTTCCATTTGTAGATATTTGTGCCCCCTCCCTACTCCCCCCCACCCCACACACACACACACACGCAGAATTTGAGCA
>JAOANK020000055.1:426460-453718 GCA_026257165.2 Telfairia occidentalis | reverse complement strand
ACACACACACACACGCAGAATTTGAGCATTGCAGTGCTGGTGCTTCCATGGGTGACTGCCACTCCAATTAAATTTCTCGTGTTCAATACTGTTGATCATATTTTCCTTTAGTCTTCATTTTTCCCATACTATTCAATTTGTGTTGAGTGTTGATCCTTGTTTCACATCTTTTTGACCATTTTTAGTTAGGTTTTCTATAAATTAGCGTCACCCTTGTCATCAAAATATGTTAATATAAATATAATATAAATTTCATCTGGGGTTTGGATTGTAATACAATGAATTCCAGATATGTACCGCCGCCATCCTATGTTGAAGCTCAGAGAGCATTTGAAGCTGCCAAATCAATTCATGATCTCAATGGCATTGCTGGTATTCTGTTGTACCACCCATATCACTTGGATTCACTTATAACGATGGCAGAGTATTTTAAATTTGTGGGTGACCATGAAATGTCAGCAGATGCAGTTGCAAAGAGTTTATATGCTTTGGAATGTGCATGGCACCCTATGTTTACTGCCGTACTTGGTAATTGCCAGTTGAAGATCAGCCACGAAATGAACAAGCCAATGTTTACATCACTTTTCACTCACGTGAAAAATTTGGACAGGCGTGGTTGTCATCGATCTGCCTTAGAAGTTTGCAAATTATTACTTTCACTGGATTCTGATGATCCGATGGGGGCTCGTTTCTTCATTGATTACTTATCTTTGAGGGCAGAGGAATACACATGGCTGGAAAGGTTTGCTGAGAGCTACAAAAATGATACTTCTTTGTGGTTGTTTCCAAACTTCTCATTCTCCCTTTCCATTTGTCGATTTTATCTTGAGCGTGAAGAACTCCTAAAGGATGATAATGTTGATTCTACAAGGGCTAATGCAACAGATCTTCTGAAGCAGGCGTTAATGCTTCACCCTTTGGTCTTAAAGAGATTAGTGGAAAAGGTCCCGCTGAAGGAACAGTTTTGGGTGCATATACTCAAGCATTCTTTCTTCCTGCCTGATCAGACAGGAATTCCATCCTTGGATCACCTCATTAATTTGTACGTTGAGAGAAATTACATTATATGGAGAATCCCAGATCTGCAGAAGTTACTCAGAGAGACTGCACAGTTGGTAATTGAAATCCTGGAAACTGATCGAAACGATGCTAAAGACTGGGCTTGTGTGAGAAAAGAAGCATTCTCATCCGAGAAAAATGAGTAAGTATCAGATCTTTTTTTGTTTTGTTGTTGATTAGAAGCATTTTCCGCATATCAAGCTTTTGGCCACTGTCGTTTGAGTCTGATGAAGGCATGCATTTTGAAAGTTGTGCCCTTCACCTGAAATTATTTTTAAATTTAAGAAAGCAATAGCCACTTAGATTCAAATCGTCTATGTAGTTTCTTTTTTATGTACTTGTGAGGTAGAAGTGACAGCTTTCGTTAATTGCCAGGTATGCTCATTTACTGGTCTCGGATTTCTCTGATTCAGTATCATCTGCCCCTCCTGAAGCGTTGCAAGATTTTGTGGTTGATCCAAGGATGAGGGACGTGCAGAATATAATTGAACATGCCAATCCTCCTAATCAACGGCAACCTACCCGGGAAATTGCAAATAGGAGTGCATTGGCTGTCCTGTTTGAATCAATGCTACCTTGGGTTAATTATGGGGATGAAAGGGATGGAGGTGTTGATGGAGGTAACCAGTTCGATGAGCATGACCATTAAGTTGTCAATTCTTTTTGAGTAGCTAATTCTCTTCAAAATGCTTTGAGAGAGAATGGACTTATTGTGATGTGGTATAGATCACACATATGCACAACTTGCCTCGTGTTATAGCAATTGCATTTGGTTTAGTTCACTGCTATCTGCCATTGGTTTAGTTCACTGCTTTGAGTGGAAGTTTTGAATTCCCAATGCATCTGTTGTATTTCTTAAGCAAAGATGATCAGTCCCGAAATTGGAGAAGATTTCGTTCTTACAGGTTGCACTGTGCCACTGTATATAGAGGATTAAATATACTTTCCTAGTTCGAGTATACCCTATGGCTATGTTAGTTTGAAATATGGGGAAGAGAGAGAAATCGTATTGGAAGTCTGTATGGTATTGTGTAAGAATGAGTATCATAGCTCTTTTGTAAAAGAATAAAAGCACGAGTACGTTGTGGATGGTGCATGCGGCTGTGAGGCCCGACTGCATCCCAATTATTACACGCAGCTGCTCTTCAATTATCTGGAAATGTGTGCAGCTACATCAGTTGGATTTTTGGAGATTCATAGAACAGCCGGCCGGCGCGGGGAGCCGCCCTATCTATTATGATTAGGCGCACTAGCATTACCCTGGACCCATCATTTCGCTCACACCCCAACCCAATTGCCAATTGCATGCAAAGTTATTTGCAGTTGCAGTTTCTCAATCGTTTGCCAATGCCAAGCCTGCTTCTGTCCTCTAATAAGTAATCATTATACTTACTTTACGTGGTCCTCTAATAATTAATTATCATAATTATTCTATTAGTTACATGGTCCTCTACTCTATAGCACACCTCACTGCCAGGAGATTTTACTCATTGTTTTTGTTAAAATTAGGGACCATTTTAAGTACATCTATTGTGCAAAATGAAAATTTATATCCATTTGTGATATCATGCCAACTCTGTCACCATATAATTTAATTGCAGAATTGAAGTGAAAAACTACACCAATAGTTCATAAAATAAAAGTATAACTGAAATAAAGAATATAAAAGTATAAGATGACAGCATATGAGGAATAGAGATGTAATTTAACCTATTTCATGCGTTCTTTTCCTTACTATTTTTTTTAATTTTTGGCTTTCTCTTATTTCATCGAAAACCCAGTTAAAATAAATGGGAAATGGGAATTTTCATCGTTCTTAACCTTTGTTATGAATGTGAGATAAAGAAAAAAGGAGAGTCACATTGTCAAAGAGGGACCCAAAAAGTCTGGTCCTAGAATCAGAGGCTGCAGCCCTATAAAAATGGATAGGGAAGCAATCGTGAGAGGAAGGCGTTGGCATAAGCGAAGCGAACCTGGAGTGCGGACGATCATCGACCAAGATTTTGAGAGGAGGCGAAAGGAAAGGAAAGTTGGAAACCCGATGGGTCGCGGCAGAAATGGCGGTAATCTGGAGAATGCTGTCATAGCATTACTAGTTCCGGTTCCCTCCATTCTGTTTTACTTCTGTTTCCTGAGCTACTGTGGAAGCGAAAGCGGTATTGGTAGTGAAAATCTTCCTTTCCTCTGGAAATGGTGCTATCACCATCCTCTTTTATTGGTGAATGCACTCTTTTTCCTCAATGTCAACCTTCTATTCTGGCTCATCAGCCATGTACAGTCCAGCCACTGGGTGAGCCTCCCCCTCCCCTCCTTTGCCGGATTCACCTAATTTCTTGTCAATTTCTCTCAGCTTAACCAGCACGTACAGAGCGGTTGACTTTTATTCCATGTTTTAACTGGTTAAACTTGCGTTGCGTTGCGTTTTTCGTTGGTGCAGATGATTGATTTGTACTGGACATTGATACCCTTGATGCTGGTTCACTATTTTGCTTCTCACCCTTTAGCTCAGTATAATGAATTGAGGTCATGGATCGCAATTGCTTTGACTTGGATATGGAGCATAAGGCTTTCCCATAATTACTTCAGGCGGGAAAGATGGCAGTGGGGAGCCAGAGAGGACTGGAGGTTCACGGATATGCGCCGGCAGTACGGCAAGAACTGGTGGTGGGTTTCATTCTTCGCTGTCTACCTTTCACAGCAGGTAGTAGTTAATTCATGAATTAATATATTCTCCCTCATGTCCATGGCTTAGCCAAAGCCAATGCCAGGTGGTTGATTTGTGCTTGTTTCCTTTCGACTTTAATTAATAGGTATTTCTGATAGGCGTTTGCCTCCCTCTGTACGTTGTCCACTCAGTTGATGAGGCATTGAAGACGTGGGATTTTGTAGCCATTGTTGTGTGTGCTTCTGGAATTATCATAGCCTACTGTGCTGACACTCAACTCCATGAATTCGTGACTAGAAACAGCAAGCTAAAAATGAGTGGAAAACCGATGGTGCCCAATCTTGAGGAGGGATTGTGGCGTTACTCTCGACACCCAAACTACTTTGGAGAGCAGTTGTGGTGGTGGGGACTTGTAATATTTGCGTGGAATTTAGGCGAGGGATGGACCCTAGTTGGATCGCTCATCAACACTATTTGCTTGGCTTATGTAACCAAGCTGGTTGAAGGGCGAATGGTGAAGCAAGAGTACAGAGCGGAGGCTTACAGGCAATATCAGAAGACTACATCAGTGTGGATACCTTGGTTCAAGTTCAAGGCATCAGTAACAGATGAAAAGGAGAAGAATATGTGACTTGTCGTGTGCTTCTTCTCTTTTATGGATGTGGTGAGCTGTGTTGTTTTCTATGTAAGCTTCTTGTTGTAAAGCTTTCTACTGTGAGTTCTATTGGATGAGAAAAGAGTATGGGTTTTATCTTTCTTGTCTATTGTATTGTATCTATGTATACAACCTACGTCTCTCTTGTTTTCTTGGATCGCTCTCTTACTCTCTCGCTCTAAAAAATTCGCTCACAAAACTCTGCTACCTCTCTCTACTCTACTGCACACCCCTTTCTCATTTGATTCTTAATCTTTGAATAAATATAATTTCTATTTTGATTCCTTGATTTAAAAAAGAAAATAACAATTTTTGTTACGTTATTATTTTGAAAGTTAATGAACTAAAGTATTATGAACTCAAGAGGATAGAAGACTAACAAATGAGGATTCGGAATGGGACATTGCAAATTGCAATCGCATGAATATGATTTCACAAAAGAAACAGAAGTTAGTGGCTAAAAGTATATCTTGTCCGATTTTTAGTCGGTGTCTCGTTATGGTGTGTGGATGGGTAAACTTGCAGACGCTTCTTCTTCCTTTTTAAAGAGGGAGGAAAACTGAAAAGGCCTGAGAGCCCTGAGGGTGAGAGAGAGATGGTAAGGATGAGGAGGAAGTTGGTCTTCGGAGTCTGCTGAATGCTCACTGCGTCACCTGGAGCCTGTGAACGAGCAGGAACAGCTAGCGGTTTCCAGCAGCTTCATCGGTGGGCTGGTGCATCAAAATTAATTTTGTTGTTTTAAAGCGTTTTTCGATTTAATTGGCAATGCCATGGCAGCCAATTAAACGATCGACGTATGGTTAAACTTGGAACTTGGAGGGCACCCACAAGCTGTTACTTTGTCGGTTCGGTTCAACCCCTAAAAGCCACATGTGTAATTGTATTATTGCGCACCCTTTGTGTCCACATCTATTTTCGCGTTTCTTTTTATCCCTTCAACTTGAACCCAACGCTTGAATGAAGTTTTACTGTACTGGACTTGTCTTTAACTTTGCAACAGAAATATTATGAGAGTCTGATGCTTTCCCCAGTAACATAAACAGTGTACTCATTCCGAATATTCCATGGTCATTTGCAACTGCTTTTACAGTATACTCATGACATGACTCGTATATTTCTAAAATATAACTTTACTCTGCTCTTCAAAATATTTAAGGACCACAATAAGTATAATAAGAGATAAATAAGGATACAATCTTCCTCCTCAACCTCAAATATACCTACCATCGGTGATTTTGTTGTCTCGAACCTTTCCCGTGAATAAAATCACAGGCTTCAGCACTCAACTATCCTTAACGTGGTTGGCGATCCTCTCCCCTGACTCTTTTTCATCTCTCACTAAACCCCTTCGGAATTTCTCGTGTTCGTTTGCTTTTCCGTCTCTTAGACGGAAGAAATCACACCCAAGTACAGAAGGTTGTTGTTTTCGATTTCAGGTGGGTTCTCGTGTTCGCTTGCTTTCCTGTAACTTAGAAGGAAGAAATCACATTCAAGTCCGAAGGATTGTTGTATTCAGGTGGAAGTGGTGGATTCTTATTTTGCTGAGTTTGAGTAAATTCAAAGCGATCCTTTCAAGAACCAAGAGCTGCAATTCTAAATCTATGGCAGAGTCAGAGATAAGGGAAGGACCTTGTGTGTCTTGCACCACTTTTAACATTCTAGCTCCCATTTATAAACGCCTTGATCAACAGGTCTATCTTCGCTTCTTTCGCATTATAATTGAAGGATGGAAATTTTTAAATGAACCTGCATCTCATCTTCCTTTCTTTTTATTTTTTATTTTGCGGGCATGATACAGGACCAGAGCCTCAGGGAAAGCGACTTCAGAGCGTTTTGGTTGGGTAGAAACCGGAAGATTTTAGACTGGTTGCTTTATGAATCATCTTCCATTATATGTCTCCAGGTTGTATTGTATTTCACTTGCAGCCTTTTTTCGCTTTTTCTTTTACTCCTTATCCGCAATGGGGTTGCGGGAGGAGTTTTCGAGCTCCCCTTCTCTCATTTGTTAATATAATTTTTTTCTCCTGGGATTCATAAACAGGAGTTCTGGGTTTGCAATGAAGAACTCGTACGGTTGTATTTGGAGAAGCTTGGTCATGCAGGATATAGATGCTTCAAACTTGCACGAACCAACAATCGTGGAGATGGTATATGCTCTTATGTCTAAGCAAGTTTTCACTTCATATTGATATTTAATTTTGTTTGCATTGTGCATAATGATCTTTGTAAGTTCTGTTGGTTCCATGGTTTGAGAAGCTCCATTTCTCTATGTAGGTCTGCTAACTGCTGTTCATAAGGACTACTTTGAAGTTCTTAATGTTCAAGATCTGCTTTTTAATGACTTTGGAGATCGTGTTGCCCAATTATTGCATGTTCAATTGGTGAAGCCCCTTTCACATAATGTAAAGAATATTGTTCCACCAGAAATCATTATTGTTAACACTCATTTACTATTTCCTCATGATTCGAGTCTATCTATAGCAAGACTACACCAGGTTTATTGACTTTTTTGCTCTTTATTCGTATCAACATTTTATCTAATTTAGTGATGACCAAAGTACCTTTATTCTTCTGCTAGGTATACAAAATTTTGCAATGTGTAGAATCATATCAGATAGAAAACCATCTCAAACCCATGTCTATCATACTCTGCGGGTTAGTTTGCGATCATTCTTTTAGTTGCAACTTGCAAGTTTCATGTCAAAGAAATAGGTCACTAAAGGTTCCATTAAAATGTGAATATTTTCACTGATATTCTTATAAAATATTATTTTGGAGGGACTGGAATGGAAGCAAGCGTGGGCATGTTTACAGATTTTTAAGGTCACAAGGATTTGTATCATCATATGACACTGCTCATCATTATACTGACAATGAAGTAGATGCTCACAAGGTTCATATTATAAAATATCGATTGTGATTTGTGTAGCCTCGTTGATATCCTTGAATATCAACTTAGTAATAACGCCAGTTGGATCTTTCTTCCTTGTTATACAGTGGGTTAGTCATCGTAATCATCGAGGAAATATCTGTGGCGTTGATTTTATTTGGCTTCGCAATCCTAATATGTCCAAAAAACCATTGAAGACAGGTTGGGCTGAAGCTGTTTTTGGTATAATTAAGGTACATCTATCACTTTCAAAAAATTTGTCTACGTATGACGTTTAGGATTTATATTGGTTTCTATCATGTTTTGTTCACGAATAGTCCAATGCTATGTCTGCACATCGATTTAATCACAATAATGATGAAGCTTTCACTCACCAAGGGAGGGTCTCTTTTGGGCTGTGTTTAGTTCATGTGTTTTTGGTTTTGACAATGGGTTTGCTAATCCTAATCTACCAGTTTGCTAATCAATTTAAACCGTAAAATTACACTGGTTTCTGGCTACCCAAAATCTTTTATAAATCCCATATCTACCAACCAAATATATGCTATACAAATCTAGTTTTCTGAAATTAACTCCTTTGTAAACCTAAACATAAAATCCCAAATCTAGTTTCTTGTATAAAAAAAAAATCCTTAAACATAGGTTACACAAACACTGAATTCGTAATCTTATTCTTAACACCACCGTCCAATCTCCACATACCCTTGTCCAAAAAATAAACGAATATAATAAAAGAATCTATAAACTCAGTTGACTATTTGAGTTTTAGGTAGTCATAGGAAAGTGGTTAAAATCTAAGATATTATTTTGACCAAAGAAAATTTATGAGAAAGGTGTAATTGGATAAACTACATCAGCATTCTACAAAACCAAGTAGAGGTTTGTATTTTGCTTTACATGATTTATCTTCTACTTCACGTATAGGCAATATTTGACTTTCCACATCTAATTCTGAAATAACTGCTGCCTCAGTATAGTACCGTCTTAGTTCTTCACCTTCTAAAAAGGACTCTTTTTCATTGCTGAAGGGGAACTAGAATGGTGGAATTGATATGATAAAATAATCAATTAGGCGGATAATCACTCCAAAAGATATTATTCTGGTTGACCTGGTCATGTAGTAACTTAAAATGATTTTCTATCAAGAACAAAGAAGAAAGGATTATTTATCTCTTCTCATATCTAATACTATAATAACTGCTTGTTTCAGTACGAGCTTGGAAAAGCTTCACTTTCTGAAAAGGACGCTTTCGCATTTCTTAAGGGTGACGCAAATGACGATTCTATTAGATATTCAACTTTTTGTGAAGCACTTCGCCAGGTATTTAAATCAGTAGATTCCTTCCTGTATATATTGAACGGAGATATTATATATGACTAGCTTTCTCTTAAACCTCACACAGGTAAATTTGATTGATCTCCCTTATGGGTTGAGTTTTCAAGAGACGAACAACTTGTGGACACAGGCAGACATCGACGGAAATGGCGTTGTCAGTTATGAAGAATTTCTGGTATATTCATCACCTTTGTTTGTTTGTTTGTTTGGGGTTACTATTGGAAAAACATCAGCCAACTGCCATCTTTTTTTGGTCCACAATCTATGATGTCTATGAAATTTATTTTAGAGTCTACAAGCTTATTATAGTGAGATATTTGTAAGCAGTGAAATGAATGTATAGCGTCTAAAATAATTTGATTTTGAATATATATGGTTGCATTTTGTCTTCCCAGTGTATTGATGTGTAGTTATCCAGAGTATTGGGTAGCGAGGAATGGTTACATGTCTAAGCTTTGGCATGATTTTATTCCCTTGGTAGCCTTGTTTACTTCCAATTCCTAAATTGTTTGCAAAAGCTGCAGGCAAGGTAATCTGTTCAAATTTAAACATGCAGCAGAGGCTATGGAATTATGCATGTTCCGAACAGACACAGGAAAATGTGAAATTGAAAACGGAGGGCACTGATGAGTGCAACGAGGAAGAAGTTGTAGGTTTCAAAGTGAAGCATGCTGTTCTTTTTCCCCGGGAAGTCGAGAAAGGGATGTGGCCGGATGGTTATTCCCTCTCCGATCATGCCCGACTGACGGTGGTGTTTTCACCAGTAATGCTGCGGTGTTCTTAAAGTTGTAATATTGAAGTTGGATGTATCATATACGTGTACAGTACAACCCCAAAAAGGCTATCTCACCTCCCTCTGTTTCAAGTTTTGGAAGGTTACTTGATCCTAAGAAAAGCATGAGCAAAGTAGCGTTTTTATGGTCAACGTCAACCTCAGCAAATTTTCAACCCCTAAACCTTATCCAACACTGCATATTGTTCGTCATAAATGTAAGGATGTATTGCGTCGTTGTCCCGGAAATGACTCGAATAGATGCATCTCATATCTCAGTCCAAGGCCTGTGGTCAGTAGTCCATGTTGAACTGGTTCTCATATCTCTTTATTTGGTCCCGTTTTAAGTGCTTCCTTTATTTCTTTTCGTCTTGAAGTTAAAATAGCAACGGATTTGGAGATAACTGATAAGTTATTTATTACTTTCATTAGGCTAAATTATATAAAACATTCATAAACTTTCTACTTTGTTTCAAAAATACTTTTATACGTTCAAAAACTTCAATATTATTCTTAAATTTTGCTAAACAAATCTACCATTTAACTAAAATTTTAACATAAAATTGAGATGGTTGCCGTCAGGGCGTCCATACGTGTAAGATGACGTGACCTCACTTAAAAATTAAGGTAAACTCATTGATTTATGAGGGAAAAAATTAACTGTGAAGAAAGAAGTTTACATTTGTGTTGAAGAAACAGGGAAAAAAATCTAGCGGCTAATTTTTTTTTCCTTATAAATTGATGGGATTGTCTCAAATTTTAAGTGGCGTCATGTCATCATCCACGTAGTACAACCTGTTGGCAGCCACCTCAATTTTCTATTAAGTTTTTAATTGAGTTTTAGTTAAATTAATGGTAGTTTTGAAATGTTTAGCAAAATTCAAGGATGGTATTGACATTTTTGAAAGAATAAGGATATTTTTTAAACAAACTACAAAGTTCAATAGTATTTTATATAATTTGGCCCTTTGATTATAACTAAAAATTTGTCCTTCACTAGCCAATATTGTTGTTGAAAAATAGTATATTTGTTATTCTTTAAGCCTATATTGTGAGATAATGTTTGTTTGTTTTTTTAAAGAAATTGTATTGATGTAATAACTTCTTGTTGTGTATTCTCTCTTATCTTAGCTAAGCATTGTTATGTTAAATCGAACATAATTCAACTGGTTAAAAGCATATTTTCCTAACCAAGTGGTCATAAGTTCAAATCCCCTACCCCATGAAATTAAGCATTGCTATGATGCAATAATATGAGTAGTGATACTTTTTGTAATTATAATAAAATTGCAATTTATATAAGAACATATGATATAATTAGTGAGATTTCTAAGATTCGAATTTCTTACCATTGTAATACCATATTCTTTTAAAGAATCCACATTTTCGAGAATGTAATATATGTCGTTTTCTTCTTAAAAATATTTTAATAAAACAAACCCTCTATTTCATTCCCATACAAGAGTTTACAAATAGGAGTGTCAATAGGGCACGGACAAGAAAATCGTAGTGTCGAGTTTCTTATAGGAAAATTTTTCTTGTTTATAATTTTAAGTAATATGGTTATCACCTCAAGGAATAATTTCTAATAGGAAATCTCCATTTAAATGACTACAATTTAAAAATTCATAATAAAAGCAATACATCATTTTAATTTTAATAATCTAATCAATATTTCATTTTAGTGAAAATATTTTTTATAAAAAATCCTTGTCAAAATAAACTAAAATTCACATGTTTTAAATATCAATACAAAACCAAATCTTACAACTTAAATTTGTTAATTGAACGATTGTGCACGGGTGCGATGCTAAGCTACAAACAATCTGAAGCTCAAGTTAGCCTGGTTATAAGAATTGACTTAACACAAGAGAGTTGAATGAGTTGCTTACCTCATTACCGTTATCCATATTATAACCATCGACAACACTAATTCTATTTGACGTTTCATACGTTACGAATCTCGAACTTATTACTTTTGGTAATTAGGTGGCTGACTAAGTTAAGGTTGGTTCAGCCGACCCCTTCGAAGGATGGACATAGCTAGGGTCTTGGTTGGAGCCGACCCCTTTGAGGGAATGGCCTCAGCCTTGGTCGACCTCCTTGAGGATGATCTTGGCCGACCCCTTTGGGGGATGGCCTTGGACTTGGATAACTCCCTTGAGGATGGCCTCAGTCGACCCCCTTAAGGGGTTAGCTCTGCTTGGCTCGACCAATCGCCTTTTCCTCGAGGTGGTCGGCTCAGCTCGACCACCTATTCTCTGGGGAGGTCAGCTCGGCTCCACCGATCTCCTCTTCCTTGAAATGGTCGGCTCGGCTCGGCCACCTCTTTCATAGAGAGGTTGGCTTGGCTCGGCCGATCGCCTTTTCCTTAGGGTGGTCGGCTCGACCAACCACTTAATGGACTACTTGAACATCCTTTCTTGAATTAGGCTCAAATTGGTTATGGCCTTTCAAAAGCTAACTGAGCGAGCCTACTTGGCTCAAGCTTCTCTCGGTTCTAAGAGATCGGACTTGGGCTCAGCCTTTGTTGGACTAAGTCTCCCTTAATCCTTATCTCTTATCTCATTTTTTCTACCCATAACAGTAGACCCCACTCCCGTGTGGGGTTCACGACTTTCTTGGGCTACCATGAATTTGGTTTTGTTTTTTGCACCCCATTCGGGAGTAAAATTTAATGGAAGGAAAATATTGGTAGTTGTGTGTAAGAGACTCCACTCTGAGGTGGGAGCTCGTCATGGTTTCTACTCCTATCTCGATTACAGGTTTGACCATGGATGAGTCCCCCAACTCATCATCAAAAGGTTCACTCCCACAATGGGTGGTCGAATCAGTCTGACCTTAAGTTGATTTTTTTTTGGCTAATTCCCTGGCTGAGCCTTTTTAGCCTAAGACTATGAGCTCGGCTCAGCTTCAGACTTCGCCTCCTCGATCAATCTGAGCTCGCCACTTAATTTCTCTCTTCAAATAATTGAACACTGATATTGCACTGTTAGCCCATATTCGAGTTAAATGTTGCATAACTAAAACTCAAAAGGCTTATTTATTTTTTGTTTCATCTAGTCAATTACATCTAAATAACGAAAAAAAAAATCCTTCTATTAAAACTTGCAAATTGGGCAAGACATTGGGTTCTGTCCAAAGGTGCAGAATCATTTGAGGATAACTCGACTCTTCCTTTACTCACACTTGGTTAATCATCCCATCGGTTTCCTATGTTGCTTTCCCTAGTTTTCCTCCGGTTGGGCCGCCAAAGATTTTATCTAATATTTTGTCGAGGGGAAGACCTATCCTTGTTATCTAGGCTCTTTCGTCAGTCATTGCTTTCTCCTTGTATTCTTTTAGTTGTCCTCGCTAAATCAGCACCTCAATATCTTCTTTCCAGTCAAAACAGTCAAAGATTGCATGGCCATGATCTCTAAAAAAGACAATACTTATCTTTATTTCGCCGATGTGACCTAACTTTCATTCTCGTCAGCCATTTCAACAGATCTTTATCTCGAATTTCCATCAAGATCTATTCAACTAGGACAACAATGGGTGTATATTGGTCGAATTTGCTCGAGGGAAGACCTTGTCGTGCTGAATGCTCTAGTCGATCCTCAGTCTTCCATTTCTTTAGATCAAATTGGCCATTGTCATCCTTGTTCTTCCCTTTCAGATGGTCAGATCAGTTGTTCTTATGATCTGACACTCGCCTTGAATGTAGTAACTCCCCTACGGTCATGTACTTCTATACTCGGGTGAGAAGCTCAACATAGGTGGTTGGAGCCTTCTTTCCTAGTGACCACAAAAATTTCTCATCTTTAAGTCCAGCTTCGATGGCAGTCAATGCCCCTTTGTCGGTATAACCTTAAATCTACAATGCCTTGCTATTACATAGCGACACATATTCTCGTAGGGTTTCATTTGATCTTTTCTTAATTGTAAGTAGATGTGTCGTCAGTTTCTTCTGATCCTGACCACCCAAGAACTGAGTGATGACAACTCTAAAAAATGAGAGATTGACTTTCTTTTTAACTTATCGAACCTTTTTCGAGCTAGTCCTGTCAAAGTAAAAGAAAAAGACCGACACTTGATCGTGTCTCGGACTCCATGGAGTTCTATCCATGACCAAAAAGTATCAAGATGCTCAATTGGGTCCTTCGATCCATCGTAGGACTTCATCATCGGTAGGTTGAACTTGGGAGGTGAAAGGATAAAAATGTGCTCTTTAAAAACGTATATACTGTGTAAAAGCGTTTATTGTTGAGAAACACGTGTTGAGAAGATTTCTGGATAGTCTTTGACTTAGATGTTCAATTCTGCAAGCTAAAGAAGATGAAAAACACATAGTTGTCCATTCACCGCAAAGGAAGACGTGTTCAGATAATGGGCTGAAAAGTGAAGCGGGGAATAAGGCAACCAAGTGTGGAGTGTCATGCTGTGGATCTATGAGGAGTACAAGAACTTGTTTTCCATATATCCTAATTACAAAACGCATTCACCATAAATCGAGTCTCCCACTGGTCTATGTTGCTAAAGCATTTCTAGGTATGGTAATGTTCGTAATGTTTGCTCAAGAAGTGTTGCTATATGGGCACTGGTTCTAGAGATTAGCACCCATTAGTTGCAGGTGGTTAATCTGTAATAAAAGCAAGTTTGTTTATTGCTTTCTGTGTATTTTCTGCAGGTGCGGGCATTCCACTACATTATTCCTATGTCATCACAATGAGAAATAGATAAGGTTTCAATACATGTACATTTACTGACGTCTGTAAGTTTTTGAATCTGTCTTTTATCAGTTCATGTACCGTGCTCTATTTAGATTGATACCACCAGATGTAATGAAGAGTGTGGACATGTGATGTGATGTTAGATTCCATGATCTTTTGGTTCTGTAATAAATTTGGGACATCTACATCCGCAGCTATTCAGTTCAATCCATAATTTAATACAACTGTCTTTATGACTAGAGTCAAGCTTCCTACCAAGAACAAGATTAAAAAAAAAAAGGCCATTCAAGTCGTACCAACTGCTCCGAAACCCAAGCATAAATAGAACTTATCATTTGGACATTCCTGTTAAATTATAACCAAAATTATAAGTTAATCACGGCTGTCTGGCTAGTCTGGTTTTGAAAATCTAAGACCAGGAATTTCGTTCAGACGATTTTAAAGAGTGGAAATTCAGGATGCATTGGACTCCAAGCTCACGAAGCAGTGTCTTAATCTTGTCGTGTTCAACCCCAGACCTTGCACCAAATACAGACTATATGGATGAGTTGGGAATCCAATGCTATCAATTATAACCTTTTCATAGACGAAGCCCATTTTCCACCAGAGATTTAAAAAACCAAAAAAAACAAAGTTGAAGGTTCAAATTCTGTAAACAAAACAGTTAATATTCTGAATAAAAATAAATAATATATGATTCACAAAAATCCTAAAAAAGTAGGTAATTTTAGCTTATATGATGTTGATGATTTAAAATAATAATAATAACAATACAATCGAAGGGTTGGATTTTACTGTCGCCCTATAAAAAAAAATGGTAGCTTAACCAATAAACTATATTAATAAATAATCGGTATATGTCAATCGAAACTCTGCTCCCTGCTTAAGGTATATTTATCTTTTTTTTTTTTTTTTGTGATTCTGTATTTTCAAAATTTCTTATCACAGAATCAGAAAACAGTTTTAAAAATCAAACCAGTTATTCACTAAATCTGACAACAAGGGTGTACCAAACATGCCCTAAAATATCCAATCCAAATTCTGAAAATAGTATTCATCAATCTGGCTGCGTAAGAAACCACAACCCATATCGCCTGCTCCAGCCATCCTCTAAATTTGAAGTTGCATAATTAAAGATTGGGTTATGGTCTAGCCCCCACATAACAGGAGTCGCCCGTTTTTCTTCTTTTCTTTTCTTTTTTCTTATATAAGAATAAAAGGAGTCGCCTGTTGTGCCTGCGTCCATCTTTAAACTTCATTTCTCAAAAAGCCTGTGGCCAAGAACTTAGCTGCATGAGCACATAAGCAAGTTCCAATGCATCTACTCACAGCTGACTCTGTGATCACTGCTTCACAAAAATGCTTTTAATAATGAATTTAGTGAAATCCCTAATCTATGCAATAATCGTCCAAAGAAGACAGAGTTATCTGATGACAAATTGAAGCTTTGCTCACCTTTAACTGCTACTGCGTTAGACGATAAAGCAAATAAATCTACGATGAAGACCACTGTGGATGGAAATTCCCAAACCTGCAGTAAAACATGTTGAATATCAGAAGGAAACATGAGTACTCACCATCACAAAATACATTTTAGATTAGACTGCATTGTCTACAATGTTTTAAAAAGCCCGTGAGGCGCCCGCCTAGGTGCGCTCAAGCCCACGGTCTATGCGCTAAAAGCAAGGCTCAGTTAATAAAGCTCATATAAGCCACCTTAGCATTTGGGGTGTGTGCCTCAATGCCTCAAGCCCATTTTTATTTTATTTTTTTATTTTTCTAACTTTTAAGATGAATATTCTTGAAATAGATTCATTTTTTCTCTACAATCTTGAATAAAAGCTCTATTTTCTTAAACTTTTCATCATCCTATTATTTGTTATAGTATTTTCTTAGGGCGCCTCACATTTAAGCCTCGAAGGGCTATTGCGCTTTAGTGTACCTTGGGCTTTTAAAAACACGGTCTACAATAAAAGGAAAATAACTAGGATTATCGTAAATATACCATCATGCTAACAAGAAAGATCATGAAGTAACTTGAAATAATGATGGCAAAGAGGAGGTCTTTGTACCTGTACCTACACAAGCAATGTGAAACAAACAAACTATAATTAAAGTCGGACGTCCTACGCGCAAATGGATGCATATTCCGTTGCCGGTCGCACTGAAGAAAAACAATCTCAAAATGTTTTACAACTTACCTACGAAATTCATCTGTGCTTCTCAGAAATACCCTTGACGAAATATTAAGAGCACAGAGAAACATAACATTTCCGAGGGACACATCCATCAAAATCTACAAAGATTTTTGTGACAACTTCGATAAATCTACGTGATCATCATGAAACATCTAGAGCAACCAAAAAAAAAGGTTACAGGATGGATTTGCAAACCTTTTGACAAATCCCAATTATTGATGAAAAGCTCGTGGAAGAATTTTCTTGTTTTTCACTTAGTCTCAGAAGCATACACCTGTCTAATTGATTGCTGCTAAGGCACACAATCTAGAAATTATACATTGGTCAAAAGAAAAAAGTATGACGTCAATAGTAAAGTACGAAAAGGACAAGGCATCCCCGGGGGGCGAGGACTTCCCAACACAATTGGATACAAGCATCCAAAAAAAGAAAACTAAGACCAAACTTCCACATTAAATCCTACAAAAGAGTGAAAGAAACGTCTGTATTAGTATCTAGAAACGATTGTTAACAAAACAACTCATAAGGACTAAACTATCAACCAATTGTTTATCAACTCGAGTGATTACCCAATAGCGGGAAAGAAAAATGAAGTTTTGTTTCCATCTAGGAGACTGCAGATTCAGCGGGGAAGAAAAATAGCAAAAGAAAAAAACCAAAAAATCAAAAACAAAGAAAAGCCCTTTATATAATAATTAAAAACTAAAAGATTTTCGAACATGGTTTATAAAAAAAGAATCCATAATGAAGTATTAGGAGTTGCATTGTGAGGCTGAAACTGATAAATACTCGGAAATGATGAACAACTTATCACCCATCATGTGAAATGAAAAAAAATAAATAAATAATAATTTTTTGTTGTTTTTTCTTTTTTGCGTGTCTAGGAAATGAAGTAATTGGGAGTGTACCTCAAAAGACAAACGATCTCTATGAAGTACGTTGTAGAGCAAATGTCTGTAAGCTTGGGGCTTGTGCAGCATCAAATCGATTAAAACAATCTACCACTTGAAAAATTATAATCCTCATATAAAGTAATTGCATAAAGAAATGGATGGAAAGAAAGCATAAAAATTTACAACAATAGTAATAAAAGAGAAAGCAATTCACCATCACTTCGCATTCGATGTATGCATCTGCAACGGACTTGCAGTTATCCTTTATAACATTAAGAAGCATGAGAATTTTACAAAAAAGAAAAGAACCAAGGATTTAAAGAGCACAGAAATGCACAGGTAAGAGAGAAATCTTGATGAAGCAAGCGTACGCATTTCGTAAGACGTATGTTCCCGGGTGAGTACTGAACAAACAGTTGATTCGTTCCAAATCCACACTGCACACAACAATTCCCCTTTGTTTTCGTTTCCATGGACGAATTCCGAGTGAGTGATCCAGCGACACAATCGAAGAAGTTGGACAAGCTCTCTCTCTCTGTCGCTCTCTTCCCTCGAACGCAACCCGACCCGACTGATGTTTGGCCTTCGCCTTCGCTATAGTAATACCTCCGACTCTGAGTGTCGTGCGTGTGGGTCATCCAACAGGCCCAGGCTTTTATTCTAAGGAGGCCCAGACTCGTAGTCATTAGATACTAGGGTAATTGGGATTAAGAGCAAAATATTTTAGTATATTTATAAATATAGCAATAGCTTTTAAGTTTTGTAAATATAGAAAATTTTAAATATTCCAATTTTTCTCTTTTCTTAAGTATATCACTAATATACTTAATATTAGATATATCGTTGATATACCTAATACAAAGATTATCACTAATGTACTACCTATAAATATACTAATGATATATTTCATCATATTAGGTATAATAAAAAATATATCAGTAATATATTTCTTATAAGATATATAAATATTAGGTATATTATTGATATACTTAATTCAAAATATATCACCGATATATTATCTATAGATATACTAATGATATAATTCATATGAGTTAAATCAATGATATACCTAATATAAAATATATCAATAATATACTTATTATAAAATAGGTCAATAATGTTTTTTGCACAAATTTTAAATATGATTTTCATATTTTTTTTTTTAAATATTTCAATTTTATTTCAATTTGTGTATCAGCATGTATATCTAATATACTTTATACTTGGTATATCGATCAATTGATGTACTTTTATTGGGTATATTAATTGAGTGATATACCAAATATAAAGCATATCATGTTTTAATTGTATTATGGTGGATGTTGTTTGTTTGATTATATTGAACGTTGATGCACGAGAAGTTCTTCTTGCTGACGTGGACTGAGCAACGAATGACCTCAGACCTGAAAGAAGAGGACGAGGTAAGGTGGGGTGGTGGATACCATACTCCGACGCTCAAGTCAGTAAGGTAGAAGAAGTGAGTGGGGAATGCTATTAGATCTCGTTGTGTACCTTTCGATGTGGCTCTACCTCGTATTTATACTTGAGGTGGGAGGAGTCATTGGCGGTGTAATACTCCCGATCAGCCGTGATTTCTAGCTGATTAAGAGTGTAGTGATTTTATCCCTTCGCGTCCAATAAGAAGTGATTCCAAGGTTCACTCCTTAACTCGGGCTCGTCTTACCTTGGCCAAGCCTTGGTGTTTCATTACCCCTCGGCTAGGACCGAGGTGTATTTGTACACATGACGATCCCATGGCTATCCAGGTATATGAGCAGTTTCATCCCTCATCATTGGCTCCCACTCCTCATTCTTCGAGCTAGAGGTGATTGAGGAGTGGTGGTAAGTTGGTTTATGGTGAAGGGTCGACGGCTCATGCGGGTCGACCTTCATTGTGGCGCTATTCGCCGAGGCCGATCTTGGCCGTAACCACCTCTGGACTTACTGAAAGTCGCGCCTATTGAATGGAACGATGCTTCAATTCTCAGAACAACGGTTATGATCATGCTTGTCAGTGAAGCGACGCTTTCGCAGCTATGAAACATGTGTGTCCTCTTCAGTTGAGGCATCTACCTCAAGCCTCTCGATCTGAGCTTCCGACTCGCTGCAAGCTCTAGGTCAGTTTCCATCTTTCTCCTCGCCTTTTGCTTTAGCGATATGTCTAGTGATTTAGGTAGCGCTAGGTCTGGTCATAGACTAGGAACCGAGCCTGGGGCTCTTGAGGCCTCTACCTCTGGTCGAGGTGAGGCCGCATCAGCTCAACCTTTAACGGTTTCTCGGTGATGTCCTTCTCGGCTATCACTAGGGTTGATGGTTAATTTAAGGGAGAGGTATTCTATTCTCGACAATATAGAGATTCGGTTGCCCGTCCCTGGTGAGTCATCGGAGAATCCCCCTCCCGGGTGCGTCGCCCTTTACCCCCAGATGTTTACAAGCGGTGTTCGATTACCTCTTCACCCGTTTATCCAACTATTCATAGGTAGGGTCGGTCTAGCTCACCTCTAACGCCTAGGGGACACTACTGGGTTGTTACGCATTATGGAAGTTTTTCGAATAGGGCGAGCTCAAGGTCGACCAAGCCCTTAGCGTCTTCTCCATAAAAAACCACCTCCGTGTCTGAGGTCGCTATTATGCAGCTATTCGGTTCAACATAGATTTCAAAATCGTCGGTCCAACCTCGGTCAAGAATTGGAAGGACCAGTGGTTTTTTGCTTCCGGAGAGTGGCTCACCCTCAATGCCAATGGAGGGCTGATCTGCGAGGTCCCAGTCGAGTTTGGGGTGCCCAGTGAGTACTTCTCCCTCAAACTCGACCATGAGGTACTGTTATACTTGTTTCTTACATTCTTCTCTTCTCTTTACAGTTTTTTTCTAGAGTCTCGAACCTCTCAACGAATTTTCTCGCATAGTAGTCGAGGTCGCGTCCGAGCTTGACCCCAAACTTTGCCACAGTGACGTATTGCTGAGAGAGGAGCAAGTCGTCGAGCTCAACCTACATCTCAACCAAGTCTAAGGTAAGCTTTCAATCCTCTTGGCTTATACCTATGTATTTTATTGTAATTGACTGATCGACCTACCTCTTCGTAGACCAGATGCCTGTAACGCTTTCTTCTTTTCATCAGAGATAGCGCGAGAAGGCCACCCGAGCTGTTGATGGTGTCGGTCCCTCAAACCGGTGAGTTAGAACCAAATCCCCACCTCGGGGGTCGGTCGTCCCCGCTTCGTCGCAGACAGCTCCGGTCGAGGCTCCACCAATTGTTGGTGCCGAGCTCCCTGCCAACGATCCCATCGAGGTTCAAGACTCTACAAAATGTAGACTGGTTGCTGAGTCGATCGTGCAACAACGCTGCTCAGGTAGGCTTCATTTTTTGCTTATGATTTGCTTGCTGCCTGGTTTCTCCTCTTAACTTATATTTTTCTGCAGCTTCTCATTTCGCTGTGCGAATGGGCCGTGGTGGCCAGTGCCGAGCTCCAGGAACGAGCTCAGCTAAGCGTGACTGAACAAGCCCGAACTTGAGTTTTCAAAGAGAAGCATCGTGCCACCGATAAGAGTTGTCACGAGGTGCAACTTGCGAGGGTGGCTGCCGAATCTAAGCTCGACGAAGTTCGCCGAGAGAATAGGTCGCTAAAGGAGCAGTTTTCTGCTCTTAAGGAAACGGAGTCCTCTTGGAAGAGCTCTGAGGCTGAGATGAATGATGCCCTTAACCGAGCATCCGAGAATGTGATGTCCACAGAGGAGAAGCTCGCCCAAGCCGAGCTCACCCTTTCTGACGCTGCGTTGCTGACCACGACGTTTGAAGAACACCCTGGTACTTGAAAAACGAAGAAAGAATGGGGCATAAGGGAGTTCGACAACGCTCTGGAGAAAGCTCTAGAGCAGTTTCCTACCTTAGACTGTGCTGCTATCCAAACCGCCTATGATGCTGACTGGGCTCCCAAGGAGAAGGCTGTGGGGGCGGCAGTTAATGAGGAGGCTCCTCAACTTTAAGGCGAGGTGCGTCCAAAAGATGTCGATCTGGATCACCTCAGTGATATTTTAGTGTAGGGTAGATCAACCCCCCTCTCTTTTTGTAACCTTTACCAATGTACTCATCATTTTTTAATGAAGAGCTCTTTTTTCTCACGTTTCGTTTTTTCGTATATTCAAAATTCTCTTAAGTCCCAGCTCGTCTGCTCTGCTCGGACGTTTTCGGAACACCATTTCAAAATAAAATCTTACTAAGTTGCAGTTCGTCCGCCCACTCGGATGTTTTCAGAGCATAAATTTTACCAAGTTCCAGCTTGTCTTTCTACTCGCGAGCGTGGAACCTGATCATTCTGAATTCTCACAGGACCGATATCCTCTTTTTTCCAGCTCGGATGCCGAGAACTCTAGGTGTCCTTGGTTCGAAGTTCCTCGGAGTCTGAGGTCCGACCTTGGACTTGGTTGCTATACAGAGCTCGTGGAGGGAAAACATCTTCTTCAGGTTTTGAGGTCGCAGATTCTCGAGAATCTCATCCAATCCTCGGGGATTATCCCCTTTCTCAAGGATTTACGCCCCTTTCTGACGGATTACGCTTCTTCTCGGGGGGTCTACTGGTCGGAGGCATCTCGTCGAGGGGTTTGAGGTCCGTTTTGGACTTGGAAAATACAAGGCGTTCGAGGTTCGAGGTCCATTATGGACTCCGAAACTACAAGGAGTTCGAGGTGAGAGAGCGTCTTCTTCGGGATCCGAGATCGCAGGTTCCTGAGATCTTCGCTCCTTTTCTGGGAATTTTGCCTCTTTTCGAGGGATTATGTTCCTTTTCAAGGGAGTTTAAAGGTCTGAGGCCTCCCGTCGACTCTGTAAATAGCCTTCATTTTCCCTCGTTCTCCTCACTTCCCTTAATCCCAATTGCTTCGAGGTAGAAGGTCTGATTCTGAAAAGCACAAAGCTATCTCACCTCCCACTCGGGGGGGGGGGGGGAGGGGGTCTCCTACCCGTATTTCGAGTTCATTCTGGGTGGACTTCTTCTGGAGCTCAGTTATCGAAAATGGAGGTTGTGATTACTAAGAACAAGGCGATACAGTCCGAGCTGGTGGACGATGTTTTCGTAGAAGAGGTGGAATTCGAGCACCGTCTGGCCGTTCATAAGGCGACTCAGGCTCGTCTTACCAGAGAACTCAGGCGAGCCGATCGGTTAGGATTAGATCTGTCCAAAAGGCTGCGCTCGGCAGAGCTAATGCTGGAGATGGCACGAGGTGGCCGAGCCACTATTGAGTTCCAGTCCAGCCATACCATAGAGGAAGAATGTCCTCGATCTGAAGTAACAAAGGCCGAGGAAGTCATGACTGAGAGGGAGTCTCTCATGGCTCGGTCTCGTCTGGTCAGGCATAGGGGTAGAAGTTATTCGCCCGCCACTTGAGGGAGCTCTGCTCCTTTGGTGGAAGCGTTTTATAGAGGGGATTCCCCAAGGTGATGAGCTGCTACCTCCTTCCGTCGTTGTTGTGCTGAGCTGCTGATTCCCTTCCACCTAGATTTAGGGGCCTGGTCGTGAAGCCGATCTCGAGGCCTTTTTAGACTATGAGTCTTTATTGTAATAAAGTCAATCTTGAGGATACTTAGACTAGGAATTTTATTGTAATAAACCCGACCCCCTGGGTCTCTTTTATTAATAAGACTTCTTGTTGACAATTTTTATTTCTATTAAAATTGGAATAATCAGCATGTTTAATCGAAAAATAAAAGCTTGGCTGACCAGTGTTATGGGAGTGTTATGGGGAGGTCCCCCATTTAAGTTAACTTCGGATGCTTCTCAGCCGAGGTGAACCTTAAATCATGTGTTCTCATTGATAGTATATCCGTAGGTGGTCGGCGTTGCATGGACGAAGTAGTTCTCGTCCACTTAGGTCTGCCAACATGTACGTCCCCTTTTGTTGGAGTTCCTTCACGTCGTATGGTCCTTCATAGTTTAGCCTCAGTGTGCCATGGTGGTGAAGGACCTTTTTTAACACAAGTTCGCCCACCATAAACCGGCGAGGGCGTACTCGGGTGTTGTAGAAGCAAACCATGCGGTTTCGGTATTCGACTTGCTGAAGTTTGGAACCTCGACGAGCTTCTTCCAGCAAATCAAGGTGTAGTTTTAAGACTTTATCGTTTTGAGACTCCGAGAACTTTTGGGTGTGGCGAGAGGGTAATCCGATCTCGATTGGTACTACAGCTTCTGCCCCGAAGGCCAAGGAGAATAGTGTTTTTCCCGTGGCTGTCCGAGTTGTAGTCCGATAAGACCAAAGTACCGCAGGTAACTCCTCGGCCCAAGCCCCCTTAAGCTCCACTAACCGAGCCTTAAGCTCATGCTTAATGATTTTGTTCACTGCTTTCACCTGCCCGTTAGCTTGGGGGTGAGCTGGGGACGAGGTGAAGTGCTTGATGTTCAGCTGACTACAAAAGTCTTTGAAATTGCTATTGTCAAATTGCCTTCCATTGTCTGAGATAATCGCATAGGGCACTCCGAACCGGCAAACTATGCTCTTCCACACGAATGACGTGATTTTATTTTCGGTTATCGTAGCCCAAGGCTTAGCTTCAGCCCATTTTGTAAAGTAATAGATGGCTACGACTGCGTGTTTGGTCTATCCCTTACCCACTGGGAGAGGCTCAATGAGGTCGATTCCCCATTTGTGCAAATGGCCAAGGTCCTTGTATTGGAGTGAGTGTAGTGTGTGGCTGTCTTGGTATCGAAGCTAGCCTTTGGCAACGATCGCAGCGTCGGACAAAAGCTCGTGCGTCGGCCCCCATCGTCGGCCAATAGTATCGTTGCCTAACGAGTTTTGCTGCTAGTGAGCAACCCTCGAAGTGGTTTCTGCATACCCTTTCATGTATCTCTATCATGGCATAATCGGCCTCATCCAGGTAAAGGCACCTTAGGAGAGGCAGCGAGTATCCTCGCTTATAGGGAGTATCACCTATGATGAGGTACCTCGATGCCCTTCGCGCTAGTTTTCTTACTTCGAGGCGTTCTGCTGGTATCTCCCCCTTTAGGTAGTTGCTTATAGGATCCATCCAACATGGTGGTCGTTCTTTAGTACTCTGGACCTTGGCCTCGGTAGTGGTTGGCTGTGGTAGGACCTCTACGGGTATGGTACGAGCTAATTCTGTCTCGAAGGCAGACACGAGCTTTACCAGGGTGTCGACATTGGAATTCTAGGACCGAGGTATATGTTTGATGGGGAACTGAAACCCAGTCAATAGTTCACGCACCTTCTTCAAATACTTTGTCATTTTTTCGTCTTTCGCTTAATATGTGTCAGTGACTTGGCTCACCACAAGTTGGGAGTCACTCAGGATTTGCAGCTGTTGGATTCTCAGGGCTTTGCCCATCTTCAGGCCAGCGATCAACGTTTTGTATTCTGCCTTATTATTTGACCCTCGGAACCCGAAGCGCAGCGCATGTTCAAATCTGATTCTAGCGGACGAGATCAATATGATTCCTGCTCCATATTCCTTTTCGTTGGATGAGCCATCCACGTACATGGTTCAGGTTTCCACCAGGTCTTCAAGAGTCATGAGAGGGGTCAGTTCGGCGATGAAGTCAGCCACGACCGGCCCTTTGACCGAAGTCCTAGGCTTATATCGTATGTCATATTTGCTGAGCTCGATTGACCACTTCATCAACCTTCCGGACACCTCGGGTTTGTGCAGTACCTGTTTTAGGGGTAAGTTAGTGAGGACGGTTATCTGATGTGCTTGGAAGTAGGGTCAGAGACGACGAGCCGAGGTGACTAAAGCCAGGGAAACTTTCTTTAGGTTCGGGTACCTTGTTTCAGCTCGCACAAGGGTTTTACTCATGTAGTAGACTGGCTTTTGTACTCTGTTTACCTCTCTAACCAGTGCTGAGCTGACGGCAGTTTCAGAAACTGATAGGTAGAGCTGTAGCTCGTCACCTTTGTCTGGTTTTGTGAGGAGTAGGACCGAGCCCAGGTATTCTTTTACCTGCGCCAGGGTTTGGTCACAATCCTTGGTCCATTCAAAGTGTCCTTTCTCCTTAGGATTTTGAAGAAGGGAAGACACTTATCTGTAGCCCGTGACACGAATCTGTTAAGGGCCGCAATCCGTCCGTTAAGGCCTTGCAATTGCTTGAGATTCTTCGGGGCCTCCATGTCCAGTACCGCCTTGATCTTATCCGAGTTGGCCTTTATTCCACGCTGGTAGACCATGAACCCCAAGAATTTCCTGGATGCCACACCGAAAGCACATTTTGCTGGGATTAGCTTCATCTGATATGTTCGGAGGACACCGAAGGCCTCAGCGAGATCGGCCTCGTGCTTGTCCGAAGTGGCGTTTTTCACCAGCATGTCATCTACGTAGACCTTCATGTTGCGGCCAATCTGATTGGCGAACATCTTGTTCACCATGCGCTTGGTAGGTGGCCCCAGCATTTTTTAGGCCGAACGGCATCACCTTGTAGCAGAATAAGCCCTGATCAGTGATAAACGATGTATGCTCTGGGTCAGGTACGTGCATTTTGATCTGATTGTCCTTAGGACAGTTGGTCTATTCTGGGCAGCGAAAAGTTGTCCTTATGACAGACCTTATTCAAGTTGGTGAAATCTACACACATACGCCACTTTCCGTTTGTTTTCTTAACCAGCACCACGTTGGAAAGCCATTCGAGATAATATGCTTCCTTGATTAAGTCAGCGTCCTGGAGTTTCTTCACCTCTACTTGTATGACTACACTCCAAGTAGCGTCGACTGGTAGGAGCTTCTGTTTGACTGGTCGGTGTGCCGGGTCGATTTTGAGCTGGTGTTGAGTTGTTTATTCGGGCTGAGCAGGGGCACAAGTTCGAGCTCTTCTGCTGGGCAGGTATCCTGCTCTATTTTCTCAGTCAGAGGGAGAGAAGTCAGCATAGGAGAATGGGAGTCTATAAAGCACGTGGTCGGCGTGCCTTTCATGGCCAACATGTAGCATTCTCGTGAAGTACGTTGCTCTCCTTAGACTGTCCCTACACCGTTAGGTGTTGGAAATTTCATCATCTGGTGGAAGGTGGAGGGTACTGCCCGTAGTGCGTGTATCGTAGGGCGACTGAGGCTGGCATTGTAAGCCGAGGTGTCGTCCACTACCACAAATTCAAGTACTTTTGTTACCTGAGTTTGTCCTTCCCCCAAGCTTATCGGGAGCTCCACGCATCCTTCCGGGGTTATCCGCTCTCTTGAGAAGCCAACCAGAGGGGTTGGGCTGGGCTTAAGCTGGCTTTCGTTGCCACCCTAATTTCGAATAGTGGAGTAGGACAGAACGTTGGTGGAGGCTCTGTTGTCGACGAGAACATGAAATACCTTCACGAGATCGACGTTGGTGCGGATGACGAGTGCGTCATTGTGGGGGCTATGACATCCCTTAGTGTCTTCATCATCAAACGTGATAGGCAATGCGGGCTGAACATTTGAAACATGGCATATCTCATTTTGTGCCTCCCTCCCCAGGGATTTCCTTTGCTGCAGAGAATGTCCTCCCTACCATCTCTCGAAAATAGTGTGTATCTCAGCGAGGCGATCCGTCCTGGGTGATCGCGACCTTTCCCGTTCTACCACCACCGGAGAGTCTCTTACACGTCGTTGGGCGACGAACTTTTTGAGGTATCCTTTCTGGAAAATGGTTTCGATCTTCTCTTTCAGTTCGTAGTAATCCGACTTGTCATGGCCATGGTCTTGGTGGAACCGACAGTATTTCGATTGGTCTTGCCTGTGTGACCCCATTTTAGCTTCTTCGGAGGAGTGAAGAGACCTACCTCCTAGGTTACAGAGTAGATTTCTGCAATCGGGAGAGTCGTGGGAGTATATTTTTCGAACTTCGGTCCCCTGTCGAAGCGTTTGTCATCCCGTTTTTCATACCTTCGTTCGCTTCAGGACGCGTCGCACGGACGGGACGATGTCTGGTGAGATGCCTTATCTTTCGTCTTGTGGGATGACTGACAAGCACACCGGGCGTTCGATCGATCTCCAGCGGATGCCAGAAACTTGATCGTCACACGGTGCGATGTCCCGCAGTGTACGGGTCAGTTTTAGTATAGTGAATATGAGTGTCGAGTGTCGTCCTCGGGATTGGGTTTCTAGCTTG
>JAOANK020000055.1:402046-422348 GCA_026257165.2 Telfairia occidentalis | reverse complement strand
TGGCTGTGAGATGTTTAGTTTTCCCGAAGCGTGTCTTTTTTATGACGTCCTTCCACTTCTATATAATTAAGGGCTTCATCGTTTGCACCTTTACTCATCTTTCATATCTGATTTATTCATTTTGTTATACTGTTACTTTGTGACAATGTATTCTTCCTTATTGGACAAGATCGATGCTGCACTTGCAAAGTGCAGAGATACCCGCCGACGGTTATTAGAGTTGACCACATAGGATGTCGGGGCAATCCGTCGATTCAATGAAGCCCTTCAGATCGCATCTCGCATGGTGGAGGAGATGGAAGAACTCAACGCTAGTCGTCAAGCGACCATCGCAGAAATCGATAGGACGGAGGAGATTCTCCTTTGTCAAATAGACGAAGTCCTCGTAATGAATGCAAGGGTTGCTGAGTTAGTGGCTCATTAGATCGTGGCTGATGTAGGAGATATGAATGATGGTCGTGCATCTTAACTATGCTCTTTTTTTTTAAACCACATTGTATTTATATATGAATGATCAAATTAATATGAAATCTGTCTCGTCGTTTCTTCTTTTCAGTCACCATCCCATTTTATAATTAGTATTGGAATATAATAAGTTAATTTATTTATAACAACTATTTTAATACGAAATGAGACGATCAAATTCAATATATTAATACTGATAGGAATCAAAATTAGACGGTCGGATTGATTCAAGAACGATCGTTTAACAATCTCGATATGGTTATCCACTGAAATTGTACTTAACAATACGGTTGAATATTTATCGCGATCGATCGAATACAGAATGATCTTGTGAAATTGTACAGCATCTAATGTGATTGGATTATTCGAAAATAGTCTGTTGCAGAAACGTAACGTGTACCAATCGTGTAACTTGAGATTATTGTGTAACTCGATAGGGATTATTGTATAACTTCCAACACGATTGACAGTTTAAGCATGCATTTAATTCTAAAAAATCTGTCAATCATTATTAAAATTATATTCTCTCAAATCATCCTAGTATCATATCCATCATTCATTACCAAAGGCGTGTTAAACCATCAATTTAATTTAATGAGATGAGTTAAACTCTCATACCAACCTCTTCAATATCACGAAAACAATCAATAAAAAGAAGAACATAATGAAACCATTCGAAAGTTGTGAATATTTACGTCTATTCCCGTTATTTCAAAACCATTTACGGTTACTCGTCAAAGCGATTTCAACATGCCTCGCGGTCGAGGTGGAGGTGATGAGGAAGGATGCTGCAGAATGTGATCCAGCGGCTGGACATTTTGCAATGTAAACATCTAGGATAACTATAAGTGATAAAAAGTAATCAAGTTTATTTAGATTTTCATCGTGCAAACTAATAACATTCATCGATTTAAATACAATGCATTCATCGTTCCAACCGATCTCATGTAATAATTTAAATCGAATAACATGATCGTTTCAACCGATTGCATCGAACAATTTAAACCGAGGAACGCAATCGTTTCAATCAAATGCATTGAACAATTTAAACGAGCAGAACGATTGCATTGGTCATTGGGTATAGGGCGAACCAATCGTCTTTGAACATCTAAGACACAAAGTTCGACAGAAAAAAGAGGATCGTTTCATTCAATAACGAAGTCACAACGAAAGAGATGAATACACTCAACTTTAAATGATAAATAACTGAATTTAAGTGGGAAGAATAGTGTTATAGTACAAGAAATCAAAATACAAGTTAAAACAACCATTAATACGATAATACTCAGTTTCATACTTTGAATAACAGAAGGAATATGTAAAATCGACTTTGACGTATATGTGTCCAACCAACCTGTACTTTGGTTCGTCTGTTGAACAAAACTGTGTGAAATTGCGAGAAGAACGAGATACAAACAATGAATTTACTTGTAAAAGATAGAGAGAATGAAAAATAAATATTGAAAGAGAAACAGATGGGTATACTAGTAAAAACAGGTAGCAAGTAAAAAAATATGTCAGGCGTTTGAAAAAGTGTGTCAGGAGATTAGAAAATCTTAAAATAGAAGATAGAGTCAATTATGAAATAAAAAACTGAGAATGAGACAATAATGACAATTTCCCTAAAATGTCTTAGAAATCTGTAAATTTAAAAAGAGTCTTAAAAGTCTTTAAACCTTCAAAATTTGTCACTTTTTCCAAATTTCCCTTTAACCATCTAATGGTTTTAATTTGGCAATTATATTATAAATTTGAAAAATGGTTCACAATTGCAAATCTCTCATGGAGAAAAATAATTTACAAATGTGATATTTGTTTAAAATTTTTGAGTCCCTATTTTATATAATTTCATATTTATATCACTAATAGACCCATTGTTGATAGACAATTTTTATATTAGTGATAAACATCTATTGCTAATAGACTTGTTTTTATGTATATTGTTGATAACGTTATTTTTACGTATGTTAATGATATAAGTTCATTAGTGATAGACTAATAAACACAAATTGTAAAAGTATTTGCAAATATGCCAATATACCACGATATTAAGTCCAACCGAAACAAAAATATTTGAAAAGTCGAAAATGCTTATTGACATAACTGAAACCCAAACATCTATCAATGATAAAAATTTATCACTATTTATCTCCATAAGTGATAAACTTATAACACTTATATAGATGGGAAAAAAAAGTCTACAAGAGATAGACATAAAAGTGAGTATATCACTAAAAAACGTAAACATGGTCTATTAGTGATATAAGAGAGTAAATATGGAATTACATGAATATGTCTAAAATAATAATGCATTTTTTTTCTTCAAAAAATTGCCATATTTACAAATTATTTTTTAATGGGACAATTTTACAAAATATGAGAATCAATTTTGTTAAATTATATAAAATACCTTTATTCTCAGTTTAAAAATACTATTATACTTTCAAAAGTTTAAATACTACCTTTTAATTTTGCTAGACATTTCAAAATTCTCAATGAATCAAAATTCTGTTATAAATTTTACAAAAAAATATGAGATAATTACCAACATTTGTTTCAATTTTGGCCGACTGAGATCAACAAAAATTCCATACTAACTACTAAAATGCTCGCTGGCTGAAACAACGTACAAAGTACAAAGTACATGACATTTTATATAATTTAAGGAATCAATATTGCCCCCATTATATAATTCTCTTATTAATTAATGAATAATTGAAAGGATAATTTAATTGCCAAATTTTTGTATTTCTTGTAGTAGAAAAAAGAAAACTGCGACAGGCTCTCTGCCTCTGCCGTGCTTGGGTGCTTATTTTGGGATATAGCTGCAGGAGCTTGAGAGAAAATAGGGCAGCTGGGGAAGTTGCAGAAGCAAAACCTGAGGGACAGAGACACGAGAGAGAGAGGGGAAGACGAAAGAAAGTGCGTGGGGTCAAATTCAAACGAGTATTTAACAGAGGCAGAATAAGGCGTTTGATAGCCCGTGGAATCTCAAAGAATCACGCTCAAAGTTTATGGGGTTTAGGGTTTCTCTATCCCTACTTTCAACCCCAAAATCCTTACTTTTTGCGTGCTTCGTACGGTCTATCACTCTCCTAACTTTCTGCAACTTATTCTCTCTCTCTCTCGCTCTCTCTGTGTCTCTCTCTCCATTTCTCCACTCCCCGGCTTCTGTCTCTCTGCATCAACTATTCACTGCTGAGCGCTCTTCTATCTTTATTGAGTTTACTTTCTTTTAGTAGAGATTTTATCTTCAATTCGATTTTCTTTTATGCCTTTTACTTTTTTGATTCAAGTTCCAGAAATTGAAATTTCTTAGTTGTTGTTCGGTTTTGGTTTATCTGTTATACTAGTCTGCTATGGAGGATGAGACTAGGGTTCCGGGAAGTATTAACAGCGAGCCAACGTGTTCATTGGGGGTTTCTTCTTTCTGGCTAGATGCCTGTGAGGACATCTCCTGCGACCTCATCAATGATTTCGTGGATTTCCACGCGTCTATTGCTCCCGGTTCCTCAGTCGAACATACTTCCGATCAACACAACCTCGCCAACGATTTTTTTGGTGGAATTGATCACATTCTCGACAGTATCAAGAACGGCGGCAGCCTTTCTCCTGTAACTTGCAATGGCGATCGTGATTGCACCGTGGGGGAAGGCTTTTTTATTCAGAACGAGGTGTCTGGGGTTCGTGATATGCTGGTTGATAGCTCAACTATGCAATCCAATGGCGTACAGATTGAAATTATTGAATGTAATGGGTTGAACAAGGATAATTTTGATAATGATAGTCATATCTGCGAGCGTAATGAATCTGGTAATGGGTTCAAGCAACCAAATGGAAGCGAAGGACTCAGAGTTGTTGAAACCCCTAGCAGAAATGGAGTTCAAAAACATGAGGATAAGAATAATGAGCCGTTGAGGGATTGGGATTGTGATAATGAGGAGAGAAGCAATAAGAGACCTCGGATTAGCAATGGCAACTATGAAAGGTATTATTCAAACCGGGGGCAGTGTCTATCTAGGGATAGAGAAACGTGTCACTCTAGGAAGAGGTTGCGTGAGCGAGACGAGATTGATAGAAGGGATAGGGGTTATTTTAGGAGGAGGGAGCATCATGGTACAGGTGGGAGGGATGCAAGAGATAGGGATTGGAGGGAACGGGAGCAAAAGGGTTATTGGGAGAGGGACAAATCAGGGTCAAACGAGATGGTTTTCCGTACAGGGATGTGGGAAGCTGATTGTAACAAAGAAGAATTGACTGATAATGACAAAATCCTGGAATTCCAGGGAGCTGCAGAAAAAAATTCCGAGGAGATTAAGGAAAAAATTCCTGAGGAACAAGCCCGTCAATATCAGTTGGATGTTCTGGAACAAGCGAAGAAGAAAAATACAATAGCTTTTCTTGAAACTGGGGCTGGGAAGACACTTATTGCTGTTCTTCTCATTAAAAGTATTTACAATGATTTACAAACTCAAAACAAGAAGATGCTTGCTGTATTTTTAGTTCCCAAAGTTCCACTTGTCTATCAGGTAAAATAAGTAACTAATGTTTATATAGCAATGTTTCCACGAGTAAACATTCGTTGTGTGAGTGAGTTGATTGTATTATCTTCCTCTATGTAATTTCAGCAAGCTGAGGTTATTCGTGAGAGAACTGGCTATCAGGTGGGTCATTACTGTGGTGAAATGGGTCAAGATTTTTGGGATGCTAGAAGGTGGCAGCGTGAATTTGAAACCAAACAGGTAAGAGCTTGTTTTTTTTGAACGAGAAACAACTTTTCATTGATATATGTTAAGGAAGAAAAATGTTCAAAGACACAAACTCCCAAAGGGAGTGCAAAAAGAAAAAAGCAAAGTGTTCCATAAAAACATAGCTTCCAATAATACAAAAAAAAAAAAAAAAACAATAAAGCTCATAACCAACTTAAAAATGACAATTATTGCACAAGAGCAATCAACCCCACTCAAACTACTACCAAGAATATGCAACATCAATCCTTTCAAAAGAATCTTCAACCAAAATCATCCAACCAAAGAAACAAAAAGAACACCAAATCTGTAGTACCATACTAGAATTCAAGCATTAGCAATGAGAACCACAAGGCCTTATGAAGGAACCAATTGCAACCAAGAGATGACCAAAGCCCTCCATAATCCGCAAAACCACAAAACAAAATCCTTTTGCTCACCAACTTCTTCAAGCAAGGCCACCACCCTTTTCCACTCTTTTAGAAGCTACACGTGCAAAGATAGAACTATAAAAGAATTTTCACCAAAAGACAGCTGCCATCAACCAACTCCACAACCTCAAAAATAATTCCTAGAACAAAAATAGCTTCAACAAAAATAGCCACACCTGAGAACCATAATTACGAATGAGAGTCCTCATCCATCTAACTTAATAACCTCCTCCACAAACAAAACAAAAACTCATGTTAATGCCACATTAAATGCCAACAGAAGATCACGCCACAAAACTCCTTCGGGTTACCTTTCACATTCAGAAGGAAGGAGGGGAATTAAAGACATGCCAACCTTGCTAAAATATGAAGGAATACTCACATCATTGGACGAAGATGAAGCATCAAACGAAACGCTTTTCTAAGTAATATGAGATGGCTTCATCATTGAAGACGTGAAGAAGGTCCTCTGAAAACGATTGGTCATCTATAACATTGGCTACAACTAAATTCCTTTAAAATGGAACACATAAGGTGAGTCGATGCTCCTTAAACTCACATTTAAATCAGAGTCATTATCGGAGAAATCACCAATCAAAGAGTCTTTAATATCTTGATTAGTAGAGTGAATAATTCCATTGACCAAAGAATTCGAAGAGTTATAAACTTAGATGACTTATAAACCTTTTCATTTGCTTCAAGATTAAAAACTTCACATAGGTTGAATTTGAGAAGGCCCACTGAAATAAAATTCTCCTTATTCAGAGAGGAAACATTTCTTGGATGCCGCCTACTGTAAAAGAGAGGAAGAGCCTTGATACTATATTCTTTGAAAGCACCTTTGATAGATTTTGAAATGTCACCATTTGAAAATCTTGACAAATAATTCAATTTTGGGGAAATTGAGGATGCCAGAGGAGTGCAATTAACCTTGACACTGGTTGAGATTTCCTTATTAATGCATAAAGAATCATTAGAACATGGAGTCTTTAAAGTTTTCCTAACTACCGAAGAGTCATCATCTTTAATAAATGCTTTATTAATGAAATTTTTTGAATTCCAGCCAAAGTAACCTTAGAATTAATATCCAGCTATTTTGTTTCTTGAGAATCACAAACTTCATTAATAACTTCATTGATTGGAGCAAAATCTTCATGAAACCGAGCCCCAACAACCACCAACTCCTGAGATAAATGATTGTCAATCATAACATTAAATTCTTTACAACCAACAAATGGGTCTCCTTTTGAAAAGGGCAATTTCGATTTGGAAAAAGCATTTTCATCTTCCAAAAATGAATTAATACGGTTCAAATCAGGAATTTTCCAGATCAAGGTTGCTTCTTTTGAGGGAGAACTCATTTGCCATATATACAAAAAAATTCCCCAGGCGTCTATCTTGGATATCAATGAAAGCTGGGAGAAAACTGCACGAATTTCTTTTGACTTCTAAGAATACTGCAGTACAGTCCAATCAGTTAAGGGTCTTTGAAGAAATGCCTAATAGACCTCTGCAGTAGCTGCCTATTGCCTCAAAGCATCTCTTAAACCAACATTGCAAATGTAGGTTCGAAATTTTGATCCAATCGCCATAGTTTATAACAAATTCCTGCTTGCTATGCTTCATCTCATCCCACTTTTCAAGTTTCAAACGAAAATTCACCACTAATATCCATTTACCTAAATTTTTAGGAACTCTTTTATCTTCCAATTGAAACAACGTTCTGTCCACCATAAAAGGATTAACTACCCAATTGATTTGAAAGTATTTTTCCAAAGTTTTTGAAATATCATTCCAATCATCATGGGCTTTAAACCTAGATACAACCATTAAAGAGCTCAAATCAAGATTTACCACCTCACTTTCTTTTTTAACCTAGAAGGATGGAGGAAGAAGATTTGATTGAACTTTCCTCACTTTATTAGGATTCAAAATAAATTGATCTTTAACCACTTCCTCAAATATTTTTCCGTAACTAAAGGAACCTCTTTAAAGGTTGGAAGCTGATTGCAAGACTTTTCTAATACATATTCATCTAATTTTCTCAAGTAATCCCTAATCATCTCCCAAAAAGTAGACCAACCTCTTTTGTGAAATCTAACAGAAATATGGATGAATTTTCTTCCTCCATAAGATGGTCAAATAACCCAATCCATAGACCAATCAAAGGAAGACAATTTTTTCTAAATTCGACATGTTTCACCCTCAAATCTTCCTTGCTTAAAAAATCTTGAATCCAAGGGATTTTGCAACAAATCAACCATAGCATTTTCCAACCAATGCAAATGAGACATCTTAAGAGAAATCTTGATCTTATTGTCCATATTTTCAACATAAAAACGATCACTTTTAAACCAAATATAAAAGAGATTTTTAAAGAATATGAAACTTAGGGATTGAATCTAATAACTTACTTGATGAACTCTGAATCTGAAGAAGAATACTTGACGAAATCAAAAGTCAGACGAGAATCCTTAAAAACCATTAAAAAAATAAAAAGCATGACACTCCTGTCTCTTTTAGAAATTGAACGGAGAATATAAAGTTCCAAACAGGTAAGAGCTCTTATTTGAGGGCATATTATTCATCATGTATATTTTTTTTATGACTATTAGCTTTATGAACAGAACCTGCACTTCACACAGAAAGTAGGTCTTATTTCTTTCTGATTATAACTGTATTTAATCATATTTATTGAATAGTAGATTACATTAATCCGTTTGATCGAATCGAAGCCAAAGTGCTATCTTCCCCTTTTTAGCCTTCTGCATGAAAATTTTCTTCGTTATTATACCCTTGTACATTCAAGTACTGTTTTATGAAGCCCAAGCTCATCTAGTTGTTGTCTTGGCATGCACTGATTTCTTGACCAATTATCTCTATGATCAAAACATTTTATTGTTGGAATATATTATTTGGGGTTGTGATAAGAAACAAATACTTCAAGAAAGGAATGAAATACATTAAAACTTGAGCGGTGTTGTGGCTCCTTTGGAAAGAGTGAAATAATAGGCTTTTTAAAGATCTTCAATTTCTTTAAAATATTTTTGTGATCTTGTATAGTTTATGGCCTCAAATTGGAACACCTTACACAACATTACACAATGTTTTTAGTTACTACTTGTATTTCGTTATCAACAATGATTGGAGGCCGTTTGTTTGATTCCTTTTTTGTGGCATGTGTCCCCGTGGCATTTGAAGTTGTTGCTTGTTTTGTTTTGGTTTCTTCTTGTTCTTCTTTTTAAAGGAAATCTTCTTCGTTCCCTGTTATTTTTTTTTATACGAGACGATGAAAAATACATATTAAGAAAACAAGGCAAAAATAGCATTAGGGCGCCTCTCAAGAACTAATGAAGTAAAGCCTTCAAATCTTGAAGAATCATAGATCAGTACCAAATAATTTCTTGTGACTAAAACACCGAAATGAGGGTGTGAGCTGTATACAATTGCAAAAGAATGCGGAATAGGTAGATTTTTCACCGAAGGTTCTTTGTATCCTTTCTTTTCAAGTACTCCAAAGAAGGACTTTAGAGGCACAGCTCCACAAAACCTTTGCTTTTCCTTTTAAAGACCACCATGAGGAGCCTCTAGCACCCAAATTTAGGCAAACAACTGGACATTCCATCTTCATTCAATTGAAAACCCCACCCCTGGAAGCATATGGGAATGGAGAAAGAGTGGGTGCAGTCTTTCTGCATCCTTTAAGCAGAGGTAGCACATGGAGGGGATAAGGTCCAATTGCAATTTTTTTTTCCCTGAATCTTTCGTGTGTATTAATGCTTCTATGTGCGGGACTCCAAAGAAAGATCGCAACTTTCTTGGGGATATTAAACTTTCAGAACATATTGATCACAGGGGACTTCAATTTTTGGGAAGTTTCTGTAAGGGGAAATAACGCTAATGTTCAAGGGTCCAACTTGCTCCATCAGTTCATCTGCATCTATTCCCGACTAAATTGTATCAATTTTCTCAACGATCCTAGCCAACTTCTCAGTTCTCTATCTTAAATGTCTCTTCTAAATCCCAAATCCCAGCCACGTTGGCATGGAGATTCTAAAAAGGTCGGGAACCATTTGTTCCGATGAAGAAAGCCTAACTAGGTATCTTTCCAAAATCTAATCCTGTGACCATTGCTGATCTTTTCTATTAAAAAACAGAAAAATCAACTGCCGACTGAGTACAAAATAGTTCCATATGAAGGTCTCCAAATTGACCAATGTGGTAAGAAAATGTAATTACAAAGTAACTTAGACTTAGTACGCAAGGGAGAAGAAAGAAGCACAATCGACTCCTATGGTTGGCTCTATTTTTTCTGTTCTTTTTAAATTTCTCTGTTTTTTTTTCTATCCACATTGTTGGGAGGAATGCACAAGAATTGTCGAGTTGGAACTATTTTAGTCTTTTCAAATCTATGCCCATAGTAGTCTTGAAAGGCCAACTCTCTAACTAAACTAGGGAGAGGGAGATTGAAATTGAAGATCCCTATCCATTTGATCTAAAGAGATGAATCCATCAGACAAACAATAAACATGTGGTGAGCATCTTCTAGGTTTTTTTTGCAAAGACAACACTTGCTTGGTTGGAGGTTGTACAAAATACCTTAAGTAGGATCTTCATGACCAACATAGCATATCTTCATATTATGTTTAATCTTTCATTTTCTCTATGAAAATATAGTTCTTCATACCACAAAAAATATTACATTTAATCGAGGATTCCAGAAAAAGAAGATTTTGACTCTCTTCGAACTCTTCTTGACGTTAACACTCTTATAGATTGGTTACGAGGGCTTCGATGTCGATAAATATTTCACCATATTCATCTGAACATAACCAGTTGGAGGGTATATGATTGACATCTTTTAAGGATTTTTTTTAATGAGAAACCATGCTTTTATTGAAAAAAAATGAAAGAATTACATGGGCATATAAAAAACAAGCCCACAAAAAGAAGTTCACCAACTAACTAAGAAACGAACTCCAATTCAAAAGAATTAGACATAACTGATAATTATGAAAAAACGAAGTTATCGACGCCAAAAGGGAAGTGTTAAACCTCACTTCCTCTCAACCCTCATTCACAGACCTGTCAACCTCTCTAAAAATCCTACTATTTCTTTTGATCCACATGCCCTATATAATCGCACAAATGCACGCCGACCACAAAACCCTGCATTGAACCCAAAATGGAGGGTTCATGAGAGCCTGAACAATATCTTTTAAGGAATTTTCTTAGGGAGGAGCTCAAATTCCTACTTTTTAGAATTTTGTCATTTGTATAACCTCTCCCAAGAAAACCAATGGAGAAAAAATTTTACCTTAGATTATTTGAGCTTCTTTCTCATTGAATCTTCGTCCTCACATGTTGAACTCAAAATGACTTTCAGCTGGGGAAAAATAATTAACAACAGTTGGAGCTAGAAAAAGATTTGTAAGAGAAGTTACGCAGAGTAATCTTTGATTGAATTGCTAGGGGAAAAAGAAACCTTTTGGCAAAAGCCACCTTACATCCTCCAAATCGTCAAATTTCTACAAAAAGTCGAGCATCTAGAAAGATAATCTCAAGAGAACTACCTAAGTCTTGCTATGCTCAAAAGAAGAATCCAACTCTTGATGAAACTTCGTGGTTGGAAAGACCTTTTGAAGAAGGTGAGATCGTAAGGGTGACTAATCAGTGGGAAATCAGAAAACTTCAGGTTCGAATGATTTTACAGGAGAGTTTATAAAAAAGACTTGGGCCTCCATTAAAGCCGATTTGCTTAGGGATTCCACAAAATTTTCAAATAACGACATCATGAACAAATGGATCTTAAACAAAGGACCAATGAGACTAACATTTTCTTGATTCCCAAGAAGAAAGGAGCTAGTAAGGTGAATGATTCCAGACCAATTAGCTTGGTGTCATCTTTGTATAAAGTAGTTGCAAAAGTGCCTGTTTAGGGATCATTAAATGAGGAGACCCTGTATTTCCTTTTATTTTCACTCTAGGGGTAGATTCGTTTAGCCGTTTCATAATCAGTGGTAAAGTAATGGCTTTCTAAAAAGGCTTTAGGGTTGGAAAAGAAGAACTGGTGGTTCTCACTCTTCTTTTTAGTGAAGGAAAATGGGCTTTAGTACAGAATTAGAGAAGCTTCTTGAAGTTTTTTTGAACAAGAGTCGGGTTTAACTATAAACATGCATAAATCAATTCTTAAATGCCTTAACATTTATTATGAGGAGGTGAAAGAAATGGCCAACATTGTGGGGTGTATGTAAGGCTAAAATATTGCCCTTCAATTATTAAGGAGTTACAGGTGGACGGCCCAAAGTTGCCATTTTTTGGGACTCTATTTATGAGAAAAGTAGATGCAAGCTAGCCTTATGGAGAGGTTTCCCTATCTCAAAAAGGGAAGATCCACTTTGATCAATGTCGTGCTTTCTAGTAAACCATCATGGGTTGGCCTAGTGGTCAATGAGGGCCATTGGACTTCAAGGGAATGAGTTCAAATCATGGTGGCCACCTACCTAGAATTTAATATCCTACGAGTTTTCTTGGAAACCAAATGTAGTAGGGTCAGGTGGTTGTCTAGTGAAAATAGTTGAGGTGTACGTAAGCAAAAAAATGTCGTGCTTTCTAGTATTCTCGCATACTACCTCTCAATCTTTAGAATTCTTATTGAGGTGTGTAAGAAAATACATAAAATTTTCAAGAACTTCTTATGGAAAAAGGGTTGAACAGAAGCAAGGTAGTCACTTAGTCAAATGGGCAAACGTTACATCCCCTTGCTTGTTGGTTGGTATGGGCATTGCTTATTTGAGGGTAAAAGACTTTTCCCTTTGAACTAAATGGTTGTGGGGGTTTTCGAGGGAGGAGGGGCTCTTTGGGGAAGGGTGAGGGGTTATACAACCAAAGAGGACCTCGTGAAGACCACTAATTTTCTTTGGTCTAATGTCAAGTTGAAGTTGTGTCTTGGGGATGGAATTCGCTTTTGGAAGACACATGGCTTGCACATCAGCCGTTTATGGCCATTTACCTTTCCATTTACAGAATTTCAGCGGCTAAAGAGTCGAAGGTTCATGCATTGTGGAACCCGTTAGGCATGTCTTGGGACCTTGAATTGAGAAGGAGGTTTTTTGATCAGTAAAGGCCGGAGTGGGATAGCCTTTCTTGTCTTATAAAATGGGTGAGGCTCTCCTAAAGGAATGATACTATTGTATGGAGGCTTGAAAGCACTGATTGTTTTACAGCTAAAACAACTTCCGAAGGTTCATGACTTGTGGAACCCATTAGGCATGTTTTTGGACCGTGAATTGAGAAGGAGGCTTTTTGACATGGAAATGCTGGGGTGGGATAGTCTATCTTGTCTTATAAAATCGGTGAGGCTCTACCAAAGGAATGATACTGTTGTATGGAAGCTTGAAAGCACGAGTTGTTTTATGCCTAAATCAGCTTCGAAGCCTCTTCTTGAGAGTAGAAGTATCATTGATAAGGATATGAGTAAGTTGCTTTAGGAAGGAAAGACCCCTTAAAAGGTTCAATTCTTTCTTTGGACAGTGGCCACAGTAGCATCAAGACTATGGATAAGGTTCATAAGAGGAATCATAATCTTTATATTTTCCCCATACTTGCGTAGTGTGTAATAGAAATGATGAGGCTTTCTCCCACTTTTTGTTGCATTGTGAGTTTGCCTCAAGGTTTAGAATTTATTTGGTGGGATGTTTCTTATCCAACAAAAAATTGGTGGAATGTTTGGGATTCAAGGTTGGAATCCGAGAATGGTGAAAAGTTGGATGGTTGAAGCTTTTTCATGATGGTGATTTACAAACAAAGCTAGAATTCTCCGGATTAACCTTTCGCTTTGGCTAACGTGGAAGGAAAGTTTTATGAACTTGCTATTCTTATTGATAATCAAGAGAGAATTACAAGCCAGGGAGAATTCGAGAGTTCCCGTCCTTTCCGCCCAAAATACTATTCAGACTACTCAAAAGATAATCTCCCTTTCTACCAGCAAGACAATATATGCACAAGTAAAGTACCCAAAACACCATTGCCCACTACTAACTAACTTATAACAAATAACAGTAGCAATTTTAAGCTAACCAAACTAATTTCCTTTACCCTTCCCCCAAAGAATAGACCTTGTCCTCAAGGTGGAAATCAGGAATAGACCTTCGTAATGGGAGGCCTATCATTACCCTTCCCCCAAAGAAACACCTTGTCCTCAAGGTGGAAATCAGGAAATTGAGGCGTGGACTCCCAAGTGGCAGCCTGAGGCGTGGCATCCTCCCAAAGAATCAAAACTTATGTTGGATCATTCCCAGTCTTACGAACCCCCAGAACATCGACATGTTGTACCCTCACAATCCCTTCATCAGCAAGGAAGTAAGGCAGAGAAGCAATTGGAAGATTGTGACCGCGGGCCTTGTGCAATTGGGATACATGAAACACCAGATGAATACGAGCAGAGGATGGCAATTCCAATTTATAGGCAACAACACCATTCTTTTCTAAAACATGAAATGGTCCTGCAAATTGAGGAGCAAGCTTGGCATTGGCGCGTTGAAGTAGCGTGCCCTGTCGATATGGTCCCAACTTCAGATAAACCCAATCGCCCACCACAAGTTCAACGTCTCGACGTTTAGCATTGGCTTGAGCAATAATACGCATTTGGGCCACGTGAAGATGACCCTTCTATTCCTTAAGCATTTGGTCTCGATCAAGAAGCTGTTGATCAACAATTGAAACAGGGGAGGAGTCCACTGTGTAAGGTAAAATAGGAGGTGGTGGTCGACCATAAACAACCTCGAAGAAGGAAGTCTTAATAGCCGAGTGGAAGGACGTGTTGTAACTGAATTTTACCCACGCCAACCATTTCATCCATTTGGTAGGGGTGGCCATTGCCAAACAATGCAAGTAAGCCTCCAAACTTTTGTTCACAACCTCTGTTTGCCCGTCAGTTTGTGGGTGATAAGAGGAGCTACGGTGAGAGCTGTCCCATATTGACGAAACAATTCCTCCCAAAATAGGCTAGTGAACAGCTTATCTCTGTCAGAGACAATATCGCGGGGAACACCATGGAGCCGAATTATCTCTTTAATAAAGATTTGGGCTATGGACACTGCGGAAAACAAATGCTTAAGCAGAATGAAGTGGCTGTATTTATAATATCTATCGACCATAGTCAAAATAGAATCAAACCGTTCCAACTTCAGAAGGCCTTCAATGAAATCCATCGACACATCTTCCCACACTCTGTGGATTAAGTAATGGTTGTAGCAACCCCGCGAGAGCCAAAGAGAGATATTTTGCCTACTGGCAAACAACACAATTCGCCACAAATTTACGCACATAATTCCTCATGCCCACTCAATACACCTCTTTAACTAACCATTGCAATGTTTTCTAAAAACCATAATGCCCACCCATTGGTGTAGAATGAAATTCATGAAGTATAACAGGTAAAGAGGGTGAATTGGGGCAGAGTACTAACCTGCCATGATAATACAGTAGGTCAACTCGTAAGGTATATCCTTCGTGCATGTTCGAACCATTTTTTTATATCCTGAATAATCTGAGATAACTCCGCGCGGCCTTTAAGTTGATCCACGAGCGCCGCTGAATTAATTCCCTCTAACATTGTCAGTGAATGAAATTCCACCGTTTCTGGTCGTCAAGAGAGAGCATTGACAACTTTGTTTTCAAGCCTAGATTTGTATTCAACGTTGATATTCCCTTGGAATGATTCGTTGGTCCAGCAAGAACTTCAGAGCTTTTTAATCAGTTTGCAGAACAAAATGCCTTCCCAAGAGATAGGGCCTCCACTTTTGCACTGCCATTACCACCGCCATTAGGTCTCATTTATACATCGACTTGTAAGGGTAGAGCGTAATTGAAATAAGCAATAAGGCGACCGTCTTGCATTAGTACAACCCCAAAACTCACACCTAAGGCATCCGTTTCCACGATAAATTTCTTGGAGAAATAGGCAGGCTAAGTACCAAAACAGATATCATTGCTTTCTTGAGGTCGTTGAAAGCCCGTGTTGCCTCCGCGAACTAGATAAATTTATCCTTTTTGAGTAACTGGGTTAATGGAAAAGCAAAGGCACCATAGTGAGCTACGAACTTACGATACTACCCAGTTAAACCCAAAAAACCCCAAAGCTCTTTAATATTGGTTCTGCACAGGCCACTCAGTCATCGTTGAGATCTTGGACGGATCAGCTGCGACCCCACGACTAGACACAATGTGACCCAAATACTCGATTTCAGAGCAAATTTCTGTAAGTAAGGTTGGAGTACCTCATTCATGACTGATTGGAATGTAGACGATGCATTGCAGAGGCCAAATGGCATCACCAGGAATTCATAATGTCCTTCATGGGTTCGGAAAACGGTCCTTTGTACATCATGAGGGTGCACTCGAATCTGGCATAGCCTGACTTCAAGTCAATCTTTGAAAAGATTGATGCACCATAAAGCCCATCAAGTAGTTCCTCTACCACTGGAATAGGAAACTGATCGGGTACCGTGACTCTATTCAGGGCTCTGTAATAAACACAAAACTGCCATACCATCTTTCTTATGAATCAATAGCATTGGACTGGAGAAGAAACTCAAACTTGGTTGGATAATGCCCACCAATAACATTTCTTGCACTAAACGTTCAATTTCATCCTTCTGATACTGAGGAGAATGGTATAGACGCACATTGACGGAGGAAGCATCGGGCATCAATTCAATCCGATGATCCTTGTTACGTAGGGGGGTGAATTCGCTCAAAATGAGCGCTAAATTTTTATAGACTTCTATTGTAGTTACTTCACCCTCTATGCCCAAACAACACCATAACCTGCTGTTGCGCTCAAGGGAAGGTTTAGCTCTTTGACGAGAGAGTCAGAAATAAAGTTGTGCGTCGCCCCACTATCAATGAGCACAATAACATCTCTTCCCTTGATTTTCCCACGAACCTTCAATGTCTTAGTTTTAGGAGAAGCTAATCCAAGAAGAGAATAAAGTGATAGTTCAGCCATACCTACTTCCTGCATTGCATGTGCCTCAGATGTTTCCGCTGGATCAATTTGCATATTTTGCTCTTCGTCACTCTCCATTTCTTGAACGACCCGGACCTGTAACTCCTTTCGTTTGCATTGATGGCTTGGGGCAAATTTTTCATCACAAGTGAAACACAACCCCTTCGCTTGTTTGGTCTTGAGTTCACTACAGGAGGGGCACCTGGAAATTGAAGGGGATTTCGCGCTGCTACTCTCACAATTTTTGCAACTGATTCGATGTTTTTTTGATGTGCTCGAAGACCGAACATGCGTGATGTTTAATGCCCGCATGGATCCACCTCCGTTTAAAGAATCCACCTCCGTTTAAAGAAGGCTTATTATTTGGATTCAAGGCAGCTCCTTTTTTATTTTGGCCCAAATCATTTTTCCCTACCGCCAACTTATCTTCAATACTTTGGGCCGCTTCCATCATTTGAGTTAGCCCAATTGGTTTAAATACTCTCACTTTCGCGCATATGTCCTCATTAAGCCCATTTACGAAAACACTCTCCATACAAACTTAGGGACTCCATCCACGGGCGCATCATACTCCTCAAATTGACAGCGAAAGTCTTTCATGGTGGTTTCTTGTTTGACCGTACAACGTACCATCCTGAGTCGATTGGAAACGTCTTAGCAGCAGAAGTCGAAACTCGTTCTAAGTCTGGATTGGGTGCCGCTTATCTTCCCATTCATGCTAGGCAAGTGCTTCCCCATCCAAGCATAGGATCGTTGCTTCTAGTTTCTCCTTATCGGACAATCGGTTGATCACAAAATATCTGGCAACTTGGTGGAGCCACCCTTTTGAGTTTCCTCCTTAAAAAATTGGGACCTCCAATTTGTGAAGTCATAAATAAAAAACGGGAGCTAAGGCGTTAGTCAACTTAGTTTGCCCTTCACTCGAAACCTATGTGGTGGCTGTTCCGAATGTCTCCGAAGTCTTATCCTTGCTCTCCACTGTTGCTTTCCCTTTATCTTCTTTACTTTTCTTTGCTCCTATTTTTTGCACCATGGTAACCAACATAAGGCGATTTTCCTCTTTAAGGAGTGCCATCTCCTTTCTCAATTCATTTTGACCTTCGTCAATGGAGGTAGTCACACCAACGACTTTCTGCTCCCACGCTTCAACCCTTCCTTCTATTTGTTTCACTGATATCATTCCGCAGATCTTATGCTCTGATAGCAATTTGATATGAACTTGCTATTCTTATTGATAATCAAGAGAGAATTACAAGCCCAGGGAGAATTCGAGAGCTCCCGTCCTCGCTGCCGAAAATACTATTCAGACTACTCAAAAGATAGATAATATCCCTACGATATATACACAAGTAAAGTACCCAAAACACCCTTGCCCACTACTAACTAACTTAGAACAAATAATAACAGAAATTTCAAGCTAACCAATCGAATTCCCATTACTCTCTCTTGTTCTAGAATAGACCTTCGTAACGAGGGGCCTATCAGAAAGGAACTTTAGAAGTTTTGCAGATAAGTCAACCTCAGATCGCTTACTTTTGTGATTGTGCAGTTTATGATCTCAAGTTGGAGCTGCCGATATAAACTTTTTTGTAATTACTCTCCGCACACCATCGACTTAGATTGGAAGGTTTATTTAGCCCTTCTTTGTGGAAAAGGGATGCCTCACCCCTTTGTCCAGTAGGTTGTTTTGCTTGGCTTTGACCTGTTGAAGGAAATCTTTTATCGTTTCTTATAGATAAAAACATGACGCTTGCTTTCGGAAGGATGGCCACAAGTTGTTCAATTTTCTCTTTGGATGTTTGACCACTTCAATTGGCAACTTGAAAGAGACATGATGACATGCTAGATTTCACAGTGTTCTAGCGAGCCTTTTGCCTTTAGAGAACATATTACTCTTCCATTTGTAGTCTTCTGTAGACTCATTTTCTGTTTTCCTAAATACTTCTAATTGATATTGTGAAAATTTACCTCCTAAAATGCATAAGACTATGCATAGGGATTTACAAAAAACCTCCCCAGTTTGAGGTAATTTAATTACAATAGGAGGATAATTATAGATCAAGGGTATTTTTTATGGTTTCCTCATTTGCTTTTAAATATCTACCGGATAGATGGCTTTGGTTCAAGGTCAGATTGAGGCACTTCACTTGTCATTTCTTTTTCACGGATGTAGTCTACAAAGGATGTTTCGATAATCCTTCTCTTTCCTCAATTTGGTGTGGCAAGTACATTAAGTTTTCTAAAAAAGTTAATATTTTCTTATGGAAACTCTGACATGGTAATGTCAATACTCATGATGTTTTGTAGAAGTGAAATCCTCACAGTCTCATCTATTCGGGATGATGTTTTACGTGTAAGAGGAACTTGGAATCTCAAGATCAGCTCTTCATCTTTTTCCCTTCACAGTTTTGCTGAAAATTTATGGTTCTAGCTTTTGCAGATTTTTGGTTGGTATTTAGGCCTTTCTCACAGCACATTGAACTTGATTTCTTTATTTATCATTCCTTGATAAAGGGAAAATAAGATCTTGTGGCTTCAGTTAATGAGGGCTTCTTGTTGGCTTTTGTTGGTTAGGAATGAACAATAGGATATTCAACAGCAGAGAAAATTCCTTGGATAATGTGATTTTAGTTGCTCTCTGTTGTGTAAATTTTTTGTTTGCTTCAACATATATTGTCTTACCTCTCTTACTGCCATTTGAATGACTTTCTTGTAATTTCTTTGGTTTGGGGCTCTTCTGGTACAATTTCACATTTTCTACAAAATAGGTTTTTGCAGAAAAAAAATACCAAAAGAATTAGATAAGAAACACTATCATGAACACTGGAATTTGTCTAATCAAGCACTTCATTGACACCATTTTCGTATCATTAAATGTTGAATTGTTCTTTTCCATCCATAGTGCCCACGGATTAAACCATATTATCTTGTTCTGATTGGTCAATCACCCTAGACCACATTTAGAGACATTCTTTCTTTATTTTGTGTCCTCAATGGTGCATTCTCTATCGGAGGCAGGGGAGCATCTGGATCATTTGCGGTGGGGCTGTCAGTTTACCTAAGACTTTGGTACTGCTGGCTAAGTTCTCTTGGTTTGAACCTGCCTGAGGAGGAGGTACTTTCAGGCCTCCTTTTTGTGATAAGGGGAGAGTTTTGTGGCAAGTTTTTTGTTTTTTTTTTGGTTATGTTATGGGGAATTTGGCTAGAAAGGAATAGTAGGATGTTTAGAGACATTGAGAGATCTTGGAGGAAGTTTGGAAGGTTATTAGGTTTAAGGCCCCCTTGACATCCGTTACTAAGGCTTTTTGTAATTATGAGTCTGGTTTGGTTCTTTTAGTTTGGAGGCCATTTCTGTAGTTAGGCTTTAGTCTCCTTTTGTTGGACTTGTTTTTGTTATGCCTTTGTACATTTTTTCATTTCTTCAATAAAAGCTCGAGTTCTTACTCAAAAAAAAAAAATTTCCATACTGCAGCTGGTTTATATTCCTTGCTAGTGAGAGCTGTTCATTACCTGACAACTCCTTAGAAGTCGAAAATAGTGGCTGATGCTGGAGTTTTTTATTTTTTTGGGATTTCATTTAAGAACATTCATTTTTTCTTCTGAAGTAAATTGTAGTTAACAAATGGAGAAACTTTTTTAGGTAAGTA
>JAOANK020000055.1:370627-401946 GCA_026257165.2 Telfairia occidentalis | reverse complement strand
TGTTTTTTTTAAATAAAAAAGAAAGGATTGATATATAAAATCTCACCATCCAAACCATATTTTGCCACCATGGATTCTGCCAAAGAGATACAAGAGATAAATAAATAAACAAAGGAGTGAGCCCTTTTCTAAAATTCACTTGAATTCAATTTTGCTTTGGTTGCCAAAAGATTTATAAGGTACTGTCAATATATCCCCACTCAAACCATATTTTGCCACCATGTATCGTTCTTGAAGGATACATGGCTATACCAACAGTCCTTTTCATCGACGTTTCTCTCCCTCTTTGCATTAACCGATAGCCCAGTTGCATCTTTAGCTGATTTATGGGATCAGTCCAGCAGATTTTGGGTCCCTGACTTTTGCAGAAATCCTAAAGAGGAAGAGATAACCGAATAGGCTACTTTTGTTTATCTCACTGTATCCTTCAAGCTCAGCCACTGTCCTGATAAATGGGTCTGGATTCTTGACCGAAGCAGGCAGTTTTAACTTTTCAACCAGTTCTTTGGTCCATAAGCTCACCACTTCCTCAACAGTCACCAACAGAGATCTTTATGAGGCTATATTGGACCTTTTCCCTATAACAGTGAAAATTCTATCTGGGAGATTAACGAAAGCTGTTTGAATACATATGACAGAATTCAAGAGAGTTTGGAAGGCCATTTCTCCAAATTGCACTCTTTGCAAAAGGAACAACAAATCTGTTTACCATCTTTTTGTGCATTGTCCACATACCATCTATATGCGATCTCTCCTTATTATAGACTTCAATTGGTCCACAGTTATTCCGGACTCGACAATCAATTGAATGAGGCTTAGTTTTGTGGATCACCCCTTCTCCTAAAGCAAAGAAGATCCTTTGGTTGAATGTAAAGCGTGCTCTGATTTCAAAAGAGTTGTCCTTGGATGGCCATTTCTCCAAATTGGTGCACTCTTTGCAAAAAGAACAACGAATCTGTTTACCATCTTTTCGTGGATTGTCCTCATACCATCTATATGCGATCTCTCCTTATTCAAGACTTCAATTGGTCCACAGTTATTCCAGACTCGGCAATCAATTGAATGAGGCTTCGTTTTGTGGATCACCCCTTCTTCTAAAGCAAAGAAGATCCTTTGGTTGAATATAAAGCGTACTCTGATTTGGACTATATGAAATGAGCAAAATGCTCCGATCTTCCAAGACAAAGATAGAAGCATGGATACTATCATTGATGTATCTTGTTTTTATGTTCTATCATGGAGTAAATGATATACTCCCTTTTGTAATTATAGCCTCTCTTCTCTTATGATGTCTTGAAGAATTTTTTTGTAATTCTTGGATATAAATCTTTTATAATACTTTATTCAATCATGAATTGTCAAACATATGGTCATAACTTTCCCTAGAAAATTCTTAAATCAATTTCATAAACTGCCGGTCTCTTGACTCAATTATCTTTCCAAATGATACATTAGTTGTGCCGTAAAGTTCATGGATTTTCAGCCGGGTAAATAGGGGCCAATCACTGTAAGAACAGCCAATCCTATTTGCATGAGAAACAGTTTCTTGCCGATTAATATTTATGCCTGCCAGAATAGTTTTTCCTAAGTTAACCTTCACGCCTACAGTTTTGTCAAAAATTTTCAAACTATGTTGTCCAACTCATTGTTATTTGGCTCTAAGAAGGATATTATCATCTGGAAATTTCAAATGATTACGTCTCATTTTGTTGCTGCTGACTTCTACACCACTTAATACTCATGTTTTTGAAATACTTCACTTAATTTTCTCTATAATATTGGATTTTGTTGGTATTTATCATGTACTTCTGTGACCTATTCCTTGAAGATATTTTTTTTCAATTCTTCGGTTAAATGTAAAGAAAGGTAGAAATAAAATGGAAACCATTTTGATATTTACTTAACTTTGTTTGACACAGGTTATTTACAGTTTGTTTGGATCGTGAGTTTTGTTAAATCTCTAAGAGTTGATTGTCTAGGATTTAAATGTTTGTACTTACATGCCAGATAATTAATGTCCAGAAATTAAATATCTATATAATATTATAAATTTTGTTCTTAAGAGTTCAATTAATTAAATGTAAGAGAATAAATTAATATAACCATAAATTAAAATTGGTATTATTTAATGTATTGTTATATTAATTAATTAATTAATCAATAAAAATAGAAATAGATAAATAAATATTTTTACATTAAAATATTAATTTAAATAATATTAAAAACTAAGTAATTACGTTTAATTATTAAGAAATAATTAAATAAGTATAAATGAATTAAAATATTAATAATAAAGAATTAAATATAGAATAAAAATTTCTATTAAATAGTTAAAATAATATAAAATATTAATTTTAAATGTAATAATTAAAATTTATTAAGTCTACGTAATATATTGATATTAATAATTAATTAAAAACTATTAGTAATGATTACTTAATAATAAATAAATAAATAATTATGTTATTTTTTTTACTCCTCATCTTCCAACTATAATAGTCCCACTAATATGGAGGACATTGGAAAACCCATGGTGGAGTGGTTTTTAAGTACCAGTAATTATATCTTTCATTTTTTTTTTTATTTGTGAGTGTTCGGGCTAGCTTACACACATCTTGATTATTCTCATGGGACAACTGCGTGACCCTACTATTTTTGGTGAGTAATTATATCATGGTTTTTAGAAAGAAAAAACTTGTGAAACATATATGGGTATTTAATTTCTCTCCCAAAACTCATGGATAAACCCATGAAACACACGGGCCCTTAAGGGTGAATGGTTTGGAGGATATAAGTGGGCGTAGGATGATTACTTTTGTGAATCACCCTTGGTTCAATTGAAATTAATGAATCTTTAGTTCTATTGGTCAGATAAATTATGCATGATGCTGCTCTATCTTTCTTGGAAGTGAGGGTTTATTTGCATTGCTGTTATCACCTGTTAATCCTTGTATAAACGTACTCTATTTCTTGTTTGTTGGGTAGCTTCAAGGGTTTTGCTAAAACATTTTTTTGATTACCAAAACACTTCAATGCTAAGATTAGAAAAAGTTTGAAGTTTATTGCTTAAAAATGCATATGCCCTTTTCGGATCGAGAAAGCGGGACTGCTTGACGTTGCATATCCTCATGTTTCATTAGCCCGGACTGCCCCTGAAAGAATACAACATGAATTTATGCAATGAATAATTGGCTTCAACCATCTGGCGTGACTCGACTTGTACCATATTTATAATTACTGTTGTAAATGGAAATTTTCCTTAATAAATGCTGAAGAGATATTTGATTATTCTTGTTATGGTCCTCTAATCAACATGTTGCTCATGCAATCTAATTTTACTTCAAAATGCAGGTTCTGGTTATGACAGCACAGATACTGTTGAACATTTTGAGGCATAGTATAATAAAAATGGAAGCAATCAATCTGCTGATCTTGGATGAGTGCCATCACGCTGTTAAGAAGCATCCGTATTCTCTAGTTATGTCTGAGTTTTATCATACCACACTAAAGGAGAAGAGACCATCTGTATTTGGAATGACTGCTTCGCCTGTTAATTTAAAGGGTGGGTGACTGGATTTTTTCTTCCAACTTTAGTTTCTAAGTTAAAGTATTATATTTTTGGGAAGAGTTAGTAATTGGTTAAAATTATTGCGTTGAATATGCCATACACAGGTGTTTCAAACCAGATAGATTGTGCAATCAAGATCCGTAATCTTGAAAGTAAATTAGATTCCACAGTCTGCACTATAAAAGACCGCAAGGAGTTGGAAAAACATGTTCCAATGCCATCAGAAGTTGTGGTGGAATATGACAAAGCTGCCACTTTGTGGTCCCTTCATGAACAGATAAAGCAAATGGAAGTGGAAGTTGAGGAAGCTGCAAAATTGAGTTCTAGGAGAAGTAAATGGCAACTTATGGGAGCCAGAGATGCTGGTGCTAAGGAAGAGTTGCGCCAAGTTTATGGTGTTTCTGAGAGAACAGAAAGTGACGGTGCTGCTAATCTAATACAAAAGTTGAGAGCGATCAATTATGCACTTGGGGAGCTGGGTCAGTGGTGTGCTTACAAGGTTTGGATTTATAAGTTTGTCTGACAAGACATGGTTGCAACTTGTTCAAAGAATAACCCCATCTATCATTTTGGCAGGTTGCTCAGTCTTTTTTGACAGCTTTACAGAATGATGAGAGGGCTAACTATCAGCTTGACGTCAAGTTTCAGGAATCCTATTTGAACAAAGTTGTTGCTCTGTTACACTGCCAGCTATCAGAAGGAGCTGTTTCTGACAAAGATGGTAAATCTTCAATTTCACAGGAAGATGTTGCTAATGATAGGGCAGATCATGACGAGATTGAGGAGGGGGAACTTCTTGACAGCCATGGTGTGTATGATATAACTGCTTTTTGCTGATTTTGATGGACTCTGCATGTTGACTAAGTCAACTGTTCTTGGCCGGCAACCATTTGTTGGCATGATCATTGAAAAAAGATTAAAAAAATTGGTTATCTCTATCCCCTTGCAACCATCCAACAAAATAAAAAAAAAAAAAAAAGAGAAAAAAAAAAGTGGTAATAAATGAAAACTACTCTTCAAGAACAGATCTTGGCAGAGTGCTTAGTGGATTTGAGTAGTTCATGAGACTATTTACATTGTGTTTCATTGGATTGCTTGTTAAATGCTGTTAATTTTAACGAGCACAAATTTGAAATAAGTAAACGGGTTGCAACAATAGCTTAGGGAACTGATCCGTACCTATTGTGTTGATATACATTTCTTCGAATGTAAAGCTAAGCTTTCATTGAGAAAAAATGAAAGAATACAAAAGGGTACATGAAAGGGAGTACTAAAGATTGCCAAAAAAATAAGTCAAACAACTTACTATACAAAAAGCCGCTCCACTTGGGGGCTCCATCAATCACTTAGGGTCATGGTTCATACCTGCTATGATGATATATATATATATATATATATATATATATAGAAATCAAGCTTTCATTGAGAAAAATGAAAGAATACAAAGAGTCAAACAAATGAGCATACAAAAAGATAATTGAAAAATGAGGCGAACAAATTACTATACAAAATAAAGTTGTGATTTAAAATGATAAGACCTAGCGGGTAATTACAAAAAGCCTTAGAAATTGATGCTCAAAGAGAAACATTAAACCTAACAAAAGATCAAACCTCTGGTCAAGATCTCTCTCAATCCTTAAAAATCTTTTTTTGGATAAGACAATCCCTAAAAATCTTATTATTTCTCTCGAGCCAAAGGCACCAAAGAATGGCAAGAAATTAGTCTGCCACTAAATCCAACCCTTAATCACAAAATGATGGATGCACAAGGACCTCATCCACCATAGAGATGCGCTCTCTATTTATAATCAAACAAAAACCAAACAACTGAAAAAAAAAATAGTAGACTAATGCTTCAAAGGATGGTCTTACAAAGAATGCTCCACTTTGATTCCACCGCAAATGATGAATGCCTCAAAACACGGTCTAAGGTGTTCTCCCTCCCAAGAAAAGCTTGTTGAACAAAGAATTTGATGTTCTTTGGAATTTTAGCCCTCCATAATAAGGTAAAAGAGGGAGGCCCAGAGGGTGAGAGATCACACGAAAATTAGAGAAATCTTATAGTTAGGTTAGGAGAACCACAATATTCGTTGCGTCTCCAACTGAAAAAGAATAAAGGAAGCTCAAAGAGAGCAAGGAGGACGCACCTGAGTGGGAAGAATGGAAGCCATAGGGCATAACATCACAAAGGACAAATGACACAGTTGAGAAAACCTAGAACAAAGAGGGCTACTAACCAATTGTTATCCCAAATAAGGATTGGAGCCGTTTCCCATAGAGCAGTTTCTTGGAGAAGGAAAGGACACTAGAAGGGATAGCTCCTTAAGGGTTTTTGAAACTGCCTTTTGACCCCACCCGAAGTCCACTAAAAAAATGAGCTCCATACTTACTCAAAACCCTATGCCAGAGAGGGTCAAATCTCCAAAGGAAAGCGCCACAACCTTTTAGCCAATAGGCTCTCATTACCCAATCTCAAGTCACCAATACCCAAACCTTGTGGCTGCCCCCGTGCATGATATCTCTCCTCGAGTTGGTGAGTTTGGTGCAATTAATGCTTTCAGCAACAATAATTTATTCAAGAAAGTTTCTGGAAATACTTCATCCATTTCATCATTAAATGTTCTAAATGGGCAGAAGATGAATGGATTTTCTCAGGTGATGGTTATTGTAAAATTCAAGGAGTATGGCATTAAAGCCCTTCCCTATTGTTATAGTAGAAAAAGGAAAAGTCTTACCTTATCTCCTTTGAACTGAAATAAAGTTCCAGTGGGCCCTTCTCAGTGTAATTTGCTTGGAGCTTTCAATACAACTCTTTTCCATTGAGTGGATCACTCTTTGGTAGCTGATTTTTCCAGAAATTCAACTAATGACTTATCTTCAGAGTATGTCCCCTGTTCTTTAAACGATAGTTTCAATTTGCCTCTCCTTTAGGGGAATGTTCGGATGTTGAATTGGTCATCAATGTATCAATGTGAGTTTGAGTAGTGAAGACTCTCCATATGGTGATTATGATTTAAATTCTTTAAATTCTCCTTTGATTGATGTATCATTAGTAAAATTGAAGATGTGAAATGTGTATAGTACTCCAACTAACCTACAACCATCGAGAATACCCCTATCCACCTTGTCGAAACCACTCTACTAAGAACACTACAACCAACAAGAAGAGGAAAGGAGAGAGGAAATCCTCCTATTTAAGACCTCTAGATGCATAAATCCTACCTCTTAGTTTGCCATCGATAAGAAACAAGAATGAAATATTTAACCGTCTTGAGATCCAGGAATTCCACTTAAAAACCAAAACCATTCTTCCATAGCACCTTATCTAGAAAGTCTCAATCCATTATTATACTTTATTTTTGGCAATAAATTATTTGATCTCCTTGTGCATTCCCTCCCAATAAAAACTTTGTTTTGATGAGTTAAAACAATGCTCTACCCAAAAACTTAAGCTGATAGGTGAAGACAAATTTAATCATATGTGAAGACTTTAACACTCCTGCTCACTTGTGGGCTGAAATTTGGGCAAAGCCCAATTAGTGATATCAATATTAAATGGGGAAGGAAATTAACATTGCAGCCGTTCAAATACAAGACCTCCCACTTTGATACCATGTTAAATCATCACTCTACCCAAAAGCTTAAGCTGATGGGTGAAGACAAATTTAATCTCATACGAAGACTTTAACATGATGCATTTATTGATCCCCCAATATATAGTTTATTGTGATGTATTTATAGGTTTATAGGTTGCCGACATGCGCTTGTACTAGTTCCCATTGGTACTCTTGCAAAATTGTTTTGCTAGCGGCGACCTCTTTGAACAAAATCACGAATGCATTTTTCTAGTCTTTTGATGAATTTTGCTAAGAATGGACTAGTAAGTGGGAATAGTATAAAACTGCCATAGCAAGGGTAGCTCTATCACCTTTAGAGACAGAAAGTTCTTCCATTTGGGGACTCCAACCTCTATCTTTTCATTAATCAGTGCTAGACATCCCACCTTTTCAGATTACCTTCTAGGGGCATTCCCAAATAGGATGAAGGCCAATATCCCACCGTACAACCCCACGATTGGGCTACTGTTCTCACCTTATTGTCCTCAGTATATGCCTACTGCTATTATCTTAGAGATGTTCACTTTAGGGAATGAGATGAGCTCAAAAATATCAACAAACAAGCAGAGATTGTTGTGCTTTTCAAGATTATTGCTAGAGAAGAGGAGAGTGTCGTCTATTAATTGCAAATGGTTAATGTGGACCAAGCCTCTACTCACTGGAAAGCTTTGCAAGCAACCTGTCAAGCAAGCTACTTAGCAGTTAGCACATCAGTTACCAACATGAACACGGATTTGGTGGTTCCTTGGCTTTAAATCCAATTTGGCATAAACTTTAGCCTCATTTAGTTCATCTTGCTACTCATCAATCATTGATACAGGGAACTTGTTCAGTTGTTTGGTATTGTTTCTTTGTTCAACCTAAATGGCCCGACAAAATCTCCCTTCCTTTTTTTCTACTTTAAAACTTTTAACCGGCTTTGACTTGATTGGATAATTCTTATCTTCCCTATCAACTTTCAAATTCATTCTTTTGGATTTTGGGGTAACAATAGGGTTGCGTTGGAAGAAATTACTTCCTTCACCACGATGGTCTGATCACAAGTTTTCTGGAAATGGCCCAATGGCATGGAAGAAGTGCCTTCTTTCAACACATGGCATGATCACAAGTTCTCTGGAAAAGCTTCAATGGCATGGAAAAAATTTCCAGGAACTTTTCGATTGGATTCTTAACTACTAGGGGAATCTAAATTCCCAAGATCGCCATGGTTAAAACTCTAAATTCGAGTTCAATCCTTTTGTTCCCCATTTTAACAACTTATAGGATTGCCGTCAAAGATATACTTGAGCGGCATAAGGATGGATCCATATGCAATCCAGCTTTCTTACCTTCCTCCTTCAATATCATTTACATAGTTTTCTAGTCAAATTGCATGTCTCCAAATGTTCACAATCATTGCATGCCTAAGATGACATGACACCCTTCTAACTCCGAAGTGTAGGAAGTCTAGGCCACCTTCATGTTTGGCAGCTCCCAAGTCATTCCTTCCCCTAACAATATACTTGCTCATTCCCTGGCCCTTGACTAATTCTAACTTCATGGCCAGTTTTTTCCCTATGAAATTGTAGGTAGTGTCAATAGTTTTGTTCTTCTTAGCTTTATAGTGTGAGAAGAATAAGTTCCAATAATTGAACTTCACAATCATTATTATTTTATCACTCCCTTGCACTCTTGTAGGACTTGACATTCAATTCTAAATTTTTGTTGCCATCATCTTGTCGAAAATATTGTCAACCCCATATCTTTTTCCCCTCATTCCCCATTGAGCATTTTTCCTCTCATCTACAGTGAAGGCTCTTTCCTTTCGGCCTCCATATCTCAATGCCACTAGCCTCTTGTATTTGTTTATTATTATTATTTTATTTTTTATTTAATGAGAAACCAACTTTCATTGAGAAAAAAGTGAAAGAATACAAGGACATACAAAAGAAAAAAAAATCCTCAAAAGAGAAGGCCTTAACCGGGCACAAAATAGAACTCCAATCTAAAAAGATGAGACTCAAGTTATAATTACAATAAACAAACATCCACAAGGAGGTGTCAAACCTCACACTCTCCCAATTCTCACCCACATACCTCTCAACTCCCCTAAACACCCTACTAATCCTCTCAAGCCAGATCCCCCAAAGAATCTCACACATACACGTTTGCCAAAGGAACCTTCCTTTATCCTGGAATGGGGGATTCAAAAGCGACTCGACCAGCATAGATCTATACCCAGGAAGACTATCTAACCGAATCCTCTTTTCTCTTCTCTCTCCTCTCTCTCCCCCTCTTCCTCCTTCTCCTCCGGCCAAACATCTTCGTTCATTTCTTCTTCCCCAACCTTTGATTTGATTTCTTCTTGGGTTCTTTTTAGTTATTGTTATTTGAAGATCATGGAAATCAAAAGCGACCTCATCGATAGTAGTTACTGTGATAGTATATATTTATGTAAAATAGTAGTTTATTAGTCTTTTGTCCTTTATTGTAATTTACTATTATTAGTTTAGGGATTCCATGTATGCCTATATATATCTTTCTCTAGTGTATAGAATGAAGTAAGTTGTTCTTCCCACTTGTTCTCACAATTACATGGTATCAGAGTATCTAGGTCTTTTCCTAGAGCAATTAGGGTTTTGTGAGTTTTGTGCACTTTTAGAGTTTGGGATTTAGAATACTACCTCAGAGTGTTTATTCTTCGACACCACTCAGCCAAAAAGGAAGCCCACCCACCAATTTGAAGAACCCCATAATTCGGCCAGAAAACATCCTGCACCCCACCTCTCCCACGCGCTGGTGCGTGAGTGGCCGAAATTTTTTTCGCCCACCGTAGTTCACTCTGTTTTGCAATATCCGACTTCTGTGTGTGGTTATTTTGGTTGATATATACTGGGATTTGAAGTTGTTGCATAAAAGAATTAGGGTTTTTTGTTAGGAACTCTATTTAGAACTGGTTTTCAGAGTTTGTGTAGCTATTTAGTTTTGATTTCGTGAATTTTGATTCGATATTGTGTGTCTCCATTCTTCGTTGGAATATGGCCAGACAAAAGCCCGTGGTGATGTTTGATTTGGTTCAATTGGAGACTCAATCAACCTATGATCCATCTAAGAAGTCATTTGGTAATGCTGTGGGTGAGTTTACTAAATTTCAACAGTGCTAAAAATCATTGAAAACATCTCCATCATCTTCCGCGCCTAACTCTATTGCCACTATTGTTGGTTCAGGTAACATGAATTATTGTGTATTTTCATCTTCTACCACATGGGTCATAGACTCTGATGCTACTGATCATATGACAGGTAATTCTAATTTATTTTCTACCCGTTTATCATCCACATCCCGTACTAATGTCACTGTAGCAGATGGATCAAAATCTACTATTCTTGGACCTGACACAGTAAACCTCACCCCATCTCTGTCTTTGTCCTCTGTTTTGCATTTACCTCACCTTTCCTTTAACTTGATCTCTGTTAGTAAACTCACTCGTGACCTTCGTTGTTGTGTCTCATTCAATCTTTGCTATTGCTTGTTTCAGGATCTTGTGACGTGAGTATTTTTCTGATGCCCTTGGGTTGTACTTATGTAAGCATGGAATTATTCACCAATCATCTTGTGCATATACTCCATCTCAAAATGGAGTTGCTGAATGGAAAAATAGACATCTTCTTGAAATTGCTAGAGCACTATCATTTCAGATGCATGTTCCAAAGCATTTTTTGGTTGATGCAATTTCCACCGCTTGTTTCTTGATTAATCGAATTCCCTCATCTGTTCTTCATATTGAGTTTCCTTATCATGTTTCATTTCGACTAAACCATTGTTTTCTATTGAGCCAAAAATATTTGGTTGTAGTTGTTTTGTTCGAGATGTTCGTCCTAATCTGGCAAAATTAGACCCCAAATCTTTGAAGTGCATTTTCTTAGGGTATTCTCGTGTTAAAAAAGGATACATATGTTATTGTCTTAGCTTGAACAAGTATCTCGTTTCTCCCGATGTTACTTTCCTTCACGCCATCATTGCCTACTATGAATCAGAATGAGGATGACGATCTCTTTATCTATATAGTTGTTTCTCTTACATCCTCTTCTGATCCATCCCCTTTGGTACCTATCCCTGCTCGTCCACCTATTACTCAAGTCTACTCTAGATAGCAACAACCTCCAGATAACTGTCTTGTCCTAGAAGATTTTTTGACATTAGATCCAAGATCAAGTGATGACCTCCCTATTGCTCTTCGTAAAGGTAAACACACTTGTACTTTTTTTATTTCTTGTTGTGTCTCTTATGACCATTTATCATCTTCTACATGTTCTTTTGATGTGTCTCTTAATTCTATCTCCATTCCTAAAATGGTCCGTGAAGCCTTGTCTCAGTCTGGTTGGCGTGACGCAATGATAGAAGAGATGATATTGGTACTCGGGATTTAGTAACCCGTCCGACAGGAAAGAAAACTATCAGATGTAAATGGGTATTCGCAATTAAGGTCAATTCTGATGGGTCAGTTGCTCGATTAAAACTGCGTCTTGTTGCTAAAGGTTATGCTCAGACCTATGAGATTGATTATTTTGATACTTTTTTTATTGTTGCCAAATTAAATTCTATTAGACTATTCATCTCCATGGTTGCTTCTTAGAGTTGGCCTTTGCATCAACTTGGCATTAAAAATGTCTTTTTTCATGGTGATCTTCAAGAAGAAGTTTATATAGAGCAACCTTCAAGGTTTGTTGCTTAGAGGGAGAATGATAAAGTATGTCGTCTTTGCAAATCTTTGTATGGATTGAAACGAAGTCCACGAGCATGGTTTGAAAAATTCAGTCAAGCACTTGAACAGTTTGGAATGAAGAATAGCAAGTCTGATCACTCTGTCTTTCATCGACGATCTGAGAGTAGGATTATTCTACTTGTTGTATATGTTGATGATATTGTCATCACTGGAAATAATGCATCCGGTATTTTGCATAGTCAGTTTCATACTAAAGACTTGGGAGCATTAAAGTATTTCTTGGGTATTGAAGTAATAAGAAGCAAGAAAGATATTTTTATGTCTCAAAGGAAATATGTGCTTGATTTACTCTCTGAGACGGAAAAATTGGGAGCCAAGCCATGTTGTATTCCAATGATGCCTGATTTGCAACTTACAAAAGATGGAGAATCTTTTGAAGACCCTGAGAGATATAAAAGATTAGTTGGACAATTGAATTATCTCATAGTGTCACGACCAAACATAGCTTATTCAGTAAGCATCGTGAGTCAGTACATGTCTTCACCTACAGTGGATCATTGGGCTGCAGTACAACCAATTCTATGTTATTTGAAAGCTGCACCTGGACGAGGGATCTTATATAAAGATCATGGTCATATGAATATCGAGTATTTTTTAGATGGTGACTGGGCTAGATGAAAAGAAGATAGAAGATTGACTTCTAGATATTGTGTTTTTGTTGGTGGCAATTTAGTTTCATTGAAGAGTAAGAAGTAGAATGTAGTATCGCGATCAAGTGCTAAATCAGAATACAAAGCTATGACACAACCTGTATGTGAAATAATGTGGGTGCATCAACTCTTGATTGAGTTAGGCTTCAATGTTACAGTTCCAACCAAGTTGTGGTGCGACAATCAAGCTGCCCTTCATATAGCATCCAATCCAGTATTTCAGGAGCGGACTAAACATATTGAGATTGATTGTCATTTTGTTCGTGAGAAAATACAAGGTTTGGTGTCTACTAAATATGTGAAGACTGGAGAACAATTAGGAGATATCTTCACGAAAGCTTTAAAAGGAGTTCGAGTAGATTACCTTTGTAACAAGTTGGGCATGATTAACATATATGCTCCAACTTGATGGGGAGTGTCATAGTATATATTTATGTAAAATAGTAGTTTATTAGCCTTTTGTCCTTTATTGTAATTTACTATAATTAGTTTAGGGCGTACATGTATGCCTATATATATCTTTCTCTAGTGTATAGAACGAAGTAAGTTATTCTTCCCACTTGTTCTTACAATAACAGTTACTTTTGTGTTGGGATGGAAAATGGATCATATTTTATTGAGGATGTGAAAAGAAAGTCTCAGATGGTTTTACATTCTTCTCAATTTTCTTGGTTTGAAATGCTCATTGTCAATATCCTTCAGATTCCATTTCAGCAAGCTTACTTTCAATAAGTTCGCGATGAATCTGGCACTCGAAGAATTTGAAGCTTTCATTCTCGTTCCACTTGGTTTTTAGAATGTGTGGTATGACCAGCTTGAGGGGGGAGGAAAGTTGTGGTTGTTCTTACAGAAAGTGGGAAAAATGGGTGGCTTCATTTTCAGGGAATTGTTGCATTTTTTTTAGTAGAAAAAAGATTGGAAAAATCCTTGTTCAAAAGACGGTAAAGAATGATCTTGTTAAGAAAAATCTGTCGGCTCTCCGTCCTTTTGTTGAAGTTCTAAACAAAGGAGTAGTCTCCCAGCACTCAATATCATCGATTGAGAAAAGTCCTTGTTTCTGGGTGAGGAAGAATCAAGAAATACTTGATGCCGACTGGGCAAAATTGTTGGTTGTAACAAGATGTTGTGCTCATGATGATTGAAAGAAAATTTTATCAGTTCTAAAAGCAAAGTTTTCCTTGAATTGTAATATTTATCCGTTTATGGATGATAAGGCATGGTTGAAAATAGAGGATGATAGTATGATGAGTAAACTTTAATGGCAAATGTAAAAGAATTAGGAATTTTCATCTAACGATTGAAAATGGGATTTCTCTAAACATAGTAGAAAAGAGGTTATTTCTTGCTATGGAGGATGGATTTGTTTAAATGATTTACCTTTGAAGTACTGGACTAGAGCTTGCTTTGAGGCTATCGGTTTCTACTTCCCTAGATGTTGCATCTACCTGGAGGGTTTGTCTCGAAGATATCTTGGATCCTTCTGTATTCTCCTATAGAATTGATCGTGAGCGTATCTTCTCCATTAGAGAAGACGAACAATCAACCAAAGAAGCTTCTGCAGGGTTTTTAAACACTTTGAGCAAGGAACGTGAATCGTCTTCATTAGTTGAAAAATCTGTCGATGGTGATAATTCAGTTGAAGAGACTTCCCTTTATGTGCCGTCTAAATCTGCTGAAGTTTGTTCATCTTCTGCAGTAGACATTCGAAATTCTATTAATAAGAAAGGAGAAAATGGTATGCCTTTTGAGGTACCCACCTCTTTATTTATTGATAACTCTGATCTAGGCAGGCAAAAGAAATTAATTTCAGAAAGAGGCCATCTATCCATTAATGATTCTCTCTCTTCTTCCGAACAATAGGGTAGTTACGAGGTGATTATTAATGCTTCCTTTAAATCTTTAAAGGGGAAAATTAATAAGGGTGATATTGTTCTTTGTAATTCTTCGATTATACCTCCATCTCTTGCAAATATTAATGAAGAAGTTAATTTGGCTGCTATCTCTCCATGCGATCCACAATTGGTATTAAATTCTAGAATCTCCTCATCTCCTTTGACAACTGGGCACATTAATAAAGGACCTTATCAACCTTGTGTTTTTAAGGAATATAGTATGAAAGCTTTTCCATTTTTCTACCGACGGAAAAATCATTCAATTTCTAATTTCAAGAATTTCTCTCCTTCAAGAAATTTAGTGGGACCTATTCAGAGCAACTTGTTGGATGCATTTAATTCTACATCTTTGCAAATTAAAGACGATCGTTCAACTCTTTGTTTATAATTGGAAGCTTCTCGAGTTCCTTTAACAGCGAGAGTTTATTCTTCTACCAACTCGAATCTCTCTGGAAAATCAGAAAAAATCGATTATGAAAATTCAGGGGAGCTCTTTGATGTGGATTCAAAATTAAATCTCAGCCTTAGCAGTGTTGATTCTCCATCTATTGGCCATTTCTCTGGAAACTTGGGGCAGGATTTGGATGGTCAGTCATTCTATGAAGAATTAAATAACATATTTCAAGTACATTCTACTCCTCGGCAGCCCAGTCTCAAGTCATCTTCTCCTCAAGGTCAGGGTTTACAAACCTATGTTTTTAATAAGACCTCCGTTTCATTTTTAAGAAGGTGGGTGTTACTTTAATCCCGTTTTCTTCTTAATTTTTGGTACAATTGATCTCTGTTAGTTTGAAAGTATTCCCATGGAATATAAGAGGGCTTGGGGATTTCAAGAAACAGTTGATTATAAAGAAATTTATCATTAGTCAGAGCGCTGATTTGGTGTTCCTCCAACTATGTAGCAATCTGTGGACATCAAGATAGACGAGTCTTTGTGGAGTGCTAAGACTATCAAATAGAATTTTTTCGAATCATGGGTGCCTCTGGTGGTTTGATCATTATGTGGGGTGAGATGAAAGTGATTATTAAAGAAGTTCTTCTTGGTGGATTCTACATCTCAATTTTAATTTCTCTTCTTGACAAAAAGGATGCTTGAGTCACTCATGTTTTATGGTCCCTCAAAATATCATGAGAAGAATTCCTTTTGGAATGAGCTTAGATCAATTTCTTCATATTTTGATCATCCTTGTGTATAAAGGTGATTTCAATGCTATTCGTTGGGAATCAGAGTGATCTACAAAAGGTTGGAACTCAAATATTCTGTAGCGAAGAAAGTAATTGTAAACCTTAGGGCTTTAGTTGAGGTGATACGTCCTCAGCAAAGATGCAGATCCTCAAGGAGTTGGAAGAATGATTATGGAGGAGCTACGAAGAGTTAGAAGTTTTGATCCTACTTTATCTAGGGACGCACAATCACTGACCAATGCCATCAAAACTTTTCTTGAAGTCAGGGCTACAATTTTTGTAATCAGATATATAACTCATTTCCCTAGACTGCCTTTGGCATATGAGATATTTAGACAATGGAATGCAAATATGTTTGACCTTCTTGAATTTGTATTTGGTCACTAGACGGACTTCATAAGAAATCTACGAGAGCATGTGGTTCTCATGGTAGCAAATGCTCAATCTCGTCTTGATTTAACTGATAATGATGATCCATTGGGATTTCTCTGATTGAAGTAGTCTTACAGCCGTTAATTGCAAATCAAATTCAAAGTTATCAAAATCTTTCCTTGCTTCAAAAGTCTCAACGATTTAGTCAAAAGGAAGATGCTACCTTTGGACCTGATCTAAAGTGTTGACTTTCCCGTGCAGAACCGGCCAAGCCAAAAATCTGACCTTCTTTGGAATCTTGACCTTCCAAAGAAGAGAACTCCAGGGTGACAAGCTGAGGAGATGGGACATGTAAGGATTGAAAGAACGAGAATATCGAAAACCCCCCTGCAGACTAGAAGATCACACACGAGAGTTCTTGAGACCTAAACAAATAACCACATCCTCAATCACGAAAAGAAGTAAGCCCACCTCAGCCACTTTTCTATTAGTCAAGGATCGACGGAAACCTAAAGAAATAGCAAGAGGAGTGTTAGGGTTGTCCCCTACTACTTACGATGAAGCCATTGAATGCAACCTCTTACTTAAAATATGATACAAATGTGGATTAGCGAAACACATAGGTTTCTCTGCCACTAGCCTCTTGTTTGATGTCTTTGCATGACTTGTTGGTCCCAAAATGTTGAAGATGGTACCCTTGTATGTTTCATCTTGTCCCTTGGGTGTAGTTGTAGATCAGGCAGCCACATATTGAGTCGGGATTGGGTACTTGAATTTTTTCCGTCATAATGTGGGCTTAGGAGGCTGGGGTGAAGTGAACGGTTCAAAAACTTGTGTATGGGTATAGGTTCGACACCTCAAGCTTACGTTCAAGAAAAATGTGTTTGAAGTGTAGTTTTAAAAGCTTGAGAATGTATAGTGTAGATTTTGGTTTGAGTATGAGTGGTTTGAAATATATTAATTTTTTATATACCTTTAAATAAAATATTTAATTTCGTTGACCCACAAAATTAAGATTACAATTTAATTGTTAGTCTCTCTCTCTAAATATCAATACTTGAATGCACTTACATAAAAAAAATAATCATAATTAACATAAATCTGCATATTTACAATTAAAATAACTAAAGACATTTATAATTGAAAAAATCTACACATTTACAATTTAGAAAATCTAAATTCTAAATTGTAAATATTTATAATAGGAATTAAATCTACATATTACAACTAAAAACATTTTGAAATAAATATATAAATATTAATGGTTGAAAAATAAATTGAAATATATTTAAAAAATCTAAATATTTATAGTTGAAAAAGAAATTAAATCTTTACACCTAAGGTAGATTATAGTTTTTGATCAATGAACTTTTAAAACAAGTTCTAAATAATCCAAACGTAGTAATGAAACATGGTTATGTGACATATTTATTAGTTTTTTTTTCCATTCATTTTATGATATTAATTATTGTATTCGTTATTTAATTTAATAAAATAATTCAAATTGTATTCATAAAAAGTAATTATTTTTTAATAGATAGGGCGAGCTTCAACAATTTGTGGGGTGGAGGTGTGGTTTTAGTGGAAAGAGAGGGGGAGATGGTACTGGTGGGATCAAGCAAGTTTGTGAAGGGGGGAAGGAAAACCTTTTTTTTTGGGGGGGGGGTGAATAATGAATACTATCCAAGTTGCCAGTCCGGCGACGTAGGTTTGGCAAACTCTCTTCCCAAACATGTGTTAGGCTTACGATGTCATGTCATACGAAATCTGTACCATGGCCCAACTAATGGGGCCAACTTTATAGTTATTACTATGCCCACATGCTTGAACATCTATGGTTCGGCCCTGATCTTTGATTGTTAGTTCTTCATGAAGCTTCCTGCCAACACTTCATCTGAGAGAATTGGTAAGGGAGCTGCCATCATTTTGAACTGTCATTGTTAATTCCTCGCTCTATTCTTCCGTATTTATGGTGACAGCCTTTCATACTATGAAATCCTTGCAATGATTGAAATTGGTTTGAGTACAAGTTTGAACTCCATCCAAGTTCTACTAGGCTCTATGCCCTGCATCCACTCGGAGAAAGCTAAACACCTTCCTAGTTATATTCTCTACCAATGTTTCCGTATGCTGCTTCAACATCCTATTCATCTTGAATAAATTCTTAGCTTGGAACAGTCATCCTTTAAATCTGTACATCTGCTAATATTACTCCATTGTGCTCCTACATACTCCACTTCGGTCATCCATTTTCTTCCCTTTTGGCATGCTTAGAAAGGTGTGATAACAAATTTTATAGAACTCCCTATACCAACTACTTGTAATGGAAAGAGATAGATACGAGATTATCAGACTTTTGATTCTCTTTCAAACAATCGAGCTGTTTCCTGCTCACCTCACTCTTTCTAATTCCCTTTTATCCCATCCTAACTGAACTACAAAACAATGGTCTCACCTTTTAGACAAATCATCACTTACATACCCCTGTGCACATAAGTTTGGCCCTTACGTACATAGCAGATGCATAACTAACTTTATTCTCTTGTATAAGAAGTTGATGGCATGTTCCCAATTTTTTGCTTTTCTTGTACCAAATAGTTGTCTCTGGTGGGGAGCATGTAGATGAGATAATAGGAGCTGCTGTGGCTGATGGAAAAGTGACCCCTAAGGTGCAGTCACTCGTTAAAATTCTGCTCAAATATCAGCATACTGAAGACTTTCGTGCCATAATCTTTGTTGAGAGGGTTGTGTCTGCCTTGGTTCTTCCGAAGGTAGCTTTTTTTCACCGAATACTATTTCTTATTTTTATTGATTTAGTACCTTTTGATTCTCTTATTTGATTGTGTTATGATGGTCATTTTGCAGGTCTTTGCAGAGCTTCCGTCTCTAAGTTTTGTAAAAAGTGCAAGCTTGATTGGTCACAACAATAGTCAAGATATGCGGACATGTCAAATGCAGGACAGTATATCCAAATTCCGAGATGGTCGTGTATGTAGAATTATGGATCCCTCTTCTATATGAAAATATGGATTTTGTGATTGAATGTCTCATAATTGTAGACCTTTTGTACATCTTTCAGGTGACATTATTAGTTGCTACTAGTGTTGCTGAAGAAGGACTTGATATTCGACAATGCAATGTTGTGATCCGCTTCGACCTTGCAAAAACAGTTTTGGCATATATTCAGTCTAGGGGTCGTGCTAGAAAGCCTGGTTCAGATTATATTTTGATGGTTGAGAGGTACTTTCGATGCCTACTTTTATGGCCAATTTACTGGCTTGTGTAGGGTTGCAATTATTAGTAAGTCTCATGCATCTAATTCTCGTGACTAAGTCCTTGAATTATTGATAATGATTCTAGGATTTCTAGTTTTATATTCTTCTATATTAATGGACTGAAAAAAGTTTCCATATTCAATATTTTCTTTAGGAAGATTATCAGGAGGTATGATATTGTGCTTTATTGGCTTTCTATCTGTTTTTGGTGTTGCAAATGTCCGCAGATGTGAATGAACTTTGGTTTTTGTATTCTCTGCAGGGGAAATTTGTCACATGCAGCATTTTTAAGGAATGCCAGAAACAGTGAGGAGACCCTGCGTAAAGAAGCAGTAGAGAGAACTGACCTTAGTCATCTTGAGGATACTTCAAGGTTGGTTTCCATAGATACAACACCAGATACTGTGTATCAAGTTGAGTCAACTGGTGCCGTCGTTAGCTTAAATTCCGCTGTTGGCCTTGTCCATTTCTACTGCTCGCAGCTACCTAGTGACAGGTTCTGTTTTTATATTATTTAAATTATTTTACCCATTTTTGAAATTTTAGATGTTTGTTGAATAGATATTTTTTATCTGCTCCCGCCCTACTAGGTATTCCATTCTTCGACCTGAGTTTGTGATGGTGAGGCATGAGAAACCGGGCGGTCCAACTGAGTACTCTTGCAAGCTTCAACTTCCTTGTAATGCACCATTTGAGGAACTCGAAGGTCCAATTTGCAGTTCAATGCGTCTCGCACAACAGGCATGTTATCATGTTATTCAAAAAAAATTATTCCTGGTTTAGCATATTATTGCATGAATTTTATCAGATGTCTCCGAAGGGACATTATTATTGCGTGAATTTAACTATATCTATTTAGCAGGCTGTTTGTTTGGCTGCTTGCAAAAAGCTCCATGAAATGGGAGCATTTACTGACATGCTCTTGCCAGACAAGGGAAGTGGAGAGGAAAGGGAAAAGGTTGAACAGAATGATGATGGAGATCCACTTCCTGGGACTGCTAGGCACAGGGAGTTCTATCCTGAAGGTGTAGCTAATGTTCTCCAGGTTTGTTCCTGCTAAATGTTTTGGTCTAGGATGCTTTCCAATTCTTCTGTTATATATCTGACCCAAAGAGCAAGCAACCTTTTTTGTGATAATTAAATCCTTAAATTAGAATTTTCTAGAGAGTTGTTTATGTGCAGAATAGCCTTGAGAAGTTATCATTGTTTGATTTAATTTGTCTGTCACTTTGCTATAGCTATTAATTTGAAGGGTTTTTCCCAAGTCTTTTACCATTTAATGATGGCGGATGGTTCTATTTATAGGGGGAATGGATCTTAACCGGGAGAGATACTTTCAGCAATTTCAAATTGCTTCCTCTTTATATGTACACTGTTCAGTGTCTCAACATTGGCTCTTCTAAAGATCCGTTCTTGACTCAAGTTTCCAATTTTGCTGTACTTTTTGGCAATGAGCTGGATGCAGAGGTTTTTATTTTTCAATTTTAGTCTATAACACATCTCTCTCATTCAGACGCACACAACCTTGTGTATGCATGTAATCACATCATTTACTTTAACAGGTGTTATCGATGTCAATGGATCTTTTTATTGCTCGAACTATCACTACCAAGGCATCTCTTGTCTTCAGGGGTTTATGTGACATTTCTGAGAGTCAGGTAAGTTGTCAATTCACTTATTACCTTGAATGGTATATTTTTCCTGTTGGCTTCTGCTATTGATCCTAGAAGACAATTCGATATGTGGTGTTGTGCAGTTGGTATCCCTCAAGAGCTTTCATGTAAGATTAATGAGCATTGTGCTGGATGTGGATGTTGAACCTGCTACCACTCCTTGGGATCCTGCTAAGGCTTATTTATTTGTCCCTGTTGTTGGTGATAAGTCTGAAGATCCAGTGAAAGAAATTGAGTGGGATATGGTTGAAAGAATAATTCAGACAGATGTCTGGAGCAATCCCCTTCAACGTGCTCGGCCAGATGTCTATCTTGGCACAAATGAGCGAGCATTGGGTGGCGACAGAAGGGAATATGGATTTGGAAAACTGCGTCATGGCATGGCTTTTGGACAGAAATCTCATCCTACCTATGGTATTAGGGGAGCAGTGGCGCAGTTTGATGTTGTGAAGGCTTCTGGTTTGGTACCTGACCGAGGGGCTGTTGAATTGCAAAGGCACACAGATCTACCCAAAGGCAAACTTTTGATGGCTGATACTTCTATGGCTGCAGAAGATTTGCTGGGGAGGATCGTAACAGCTGCTCATTCGGGGAAAAGGTTTTATGTGGACTCCATACGTTATGATATGACTGCAGAGAATTCCTTTCCAAGGAAGGAAGGGTACCTTGGTCCCCTGGAATACAGCTCATATGGGGATTATTACAAGCAAAAGTACAAGACAATTCCAGTTTTAAACTGCCTTGTGTTGGCCTAGCTTTCTTTTCCCTAAAGTAGTTTTTTTTTTTTCTTTTGCGTGGACATGATAGCCATAATGCAATGCTAATGTTGTGCTGGAGAGAAAAGTAAATTCTAATCTGTATTAGAAGAAGATAATCTTGTGAAAGTGCTTTACAGATTGGAAGAGCTTTCCTTTCTTCTTTCACAACAAATGGTTGCATTTGGCTATTATGTCTTCTTTATTTAGGTATGGAGTTGAACTGGTATATAAGCATCAGCCCTTAATAAGAGGACGTGGTGTCTCATATTGCAAGAATCTTCTGTCCCCTCGGTTCGAACATGCAGAAAGTGTGCCGTCCTTTATTTACAAAACTCACTTTTTCCTTTTTTACTTTTGCTGCTTGTAGTTTTGGGCTAATGAAGCTCCTCATTTGATTAGGTCATGAAGATGAATCTGAAGAAACTCTTGACAAAACGTACTATGTTTACCTCCCCCCCGAGCTCTGTCTGGTACACCCACTGCCTGGATCACTTGTTCGTGGTGCACAGAGATTACCGTCTATCATGAGGAGAGTTGAAAGCATGCTGCTTGCCATTCAGTTAAAACATATGATAAACTACCCTGTTCCTTCCTCTAAGGTATTATTAATAAAAAGATCTTGGACATTTTTTTTTCACCAACTACTTGACATGTGTATCCTATAACCTGCAGATATTGGAAGCTTTGACTGCTGCCTCATGCCAGGAGACATTCTGCTATGAAAGAGCAGAACTGCTTGGAGATGCTTATTTAAAATGGGTAGTTAGTCGATTCCTTTTTCTTAAATACCCCAGAAAACATGAGGGCCAGCTTACTAGAATGAGGCAACAAATGGTCAGTAACATGGTCTTGTATCAATATGCATTGAGCAAAGGACTCCAATCTTATATACAAGCTGATCGTTTTGCTCCCTCTCGGTGGTCTGCTCCTGGTGTGCTTCCTGTTTTTGACGAGGATATGAAGGATGGAGAATCATCCTTCTTTGATCAGGATAAATTGAATTCTGAATGTGTGAGCGAGATGGATCACCATCTTGACGCTTTTGAAGATGGTGAGGTGGACAGAGAGGTGGAAAGTGACTCCAGTTCTTATAGAGTCCTTTCTAGCAAAACTCTTGCAGATGTCGTTGAAGCTCTCATTGGAGTGTATTATGTTGAAGGGGGGAAAACTGCTGCTAATCACCTTATGAGATGGATAGGGATTGAGGTTGAGTTTGATGCTGACGAGGTTGAGTGTGCAACCAGACCATCAAACCTTCCAGAGAGTATTCTTCGAAGTGTTGATTTTGATGCATTAGAGGGTGCCTTGAATATCAAGTTTCAAGATTGTGGTTTGCTGGTAGAGGCTATCACTCATGCTTCCAGACCCTCTTGTGGAGTTTCCTGCTATCAGCGGTTGGAATTTGTTGGTGATGCAGTCTTAGATCATCTGATCACTAGGCACTTGTTCTTTACATACACAGATCTGCCCCCAGGTCGCTTAACTGACTTGCGCGCCGCTGCTGTAAACAATGAAAATTTTGCACGAGTTGCTGTTAAACATAATCTCCACGTTCATCTTAGGCATGGGTCAAGTGCTCTTGAAAAGCAGGTATCATATGTAATCCCTTTTGACTATTGTTATATGCAAGTGTGCATGTCCTTCCTTTACGAGGTTAAAAATTAGCTCTCAGAAACTCTTTCGTTTTTCTTAAGAAGAATTGCTCGGGTGTTTCATCTCTTCACTAGTTCGATCGATTTTAAATTTTTTTAACTTTTATCAAATATAAAATCTGAAGTGATTTTTATATAATAGGCTTTCTCAATGTTAGAAATTATGAAGTACTATTCAGCCTAGATGAATGATGGTTTGTATATGTTCAAATTGTTAAAATGCTTTCCACAAACAATGACTTATATTAGTTGAGTTGACCAAACCATGAAGAATGACCGACCATTTATGCAGATTAGGGACTTTGTGAAGGAAGTTCAAGATGAATTATCAAAACCTGGTTTCAACTCCTTTGGCTTGGGAGACTGTAAAGCTCCAAAAGTTCTTGGTGACATTGTTGAATCCATTGCTGGTGCTATTTTTCTTGACAGTGGACGCGACACTGCTGTTGTCTGGAGGGTCTCTCTCTCTCACAATTTTAACGATCTCTTTTTTAAGTAAACAATTGTAAATACTTTGTTGTTTCCGTTTTACTAAAGATTTTTATGTTATAGGTATTTCAACCACTGTTGCATCCAATGGTTACTCCTGAAACACTTCCGATGCATCCTGTTCGTGAGCTGCAAGAGCGATGCCAACAACAGGCAGAAGGTCTGGAGTACAAAGCAACTCGCAGTGGCAATCTGGCTACTGTCGAAGTTTTCGTTGATGGGGTCCAGATTGGAGTTGCTCAGAATCCACAGAAGAAGATGGCACAGAAACTAGCTGCAAGGAATGCGCTTGCTGTTTTGAAGGAGAAAGAAATGGATGAAGCCAAGGAAAAGATTGAAGACAGTAGGAAGAAGAAGAAGAATGGAAATCAAACATTTACCAGACAGACGTTGAATGATATTTGTCTGCGTCGAAATTGGCCCATGCCATTTTATAGGTGAGGAAATTTCATGTCGTTTTTATTTATTCCAGTGATAAATAAAATATTGCTAACAACGATCAGCCTTGCATGTATAGGTGTGTGAATGAGGGTGGCCCTGCACATGCAAAGAGGTTTACCTTTGCCGTGCGGGTGAATACTACAGATAGAGGATGGACGGATGAATGCGTGGGAGAGCCTATGCCTAGTGTCAAAAAGGCCAAGGACTCTGCAGCAGTTCTATTGCTGGAGCTATTGAATAAATTATACTCGTGATTGCATCAATGCTAGCGTGGACATGAATAGTGTTGAAATGTGCATGAACATAAATTGAAGTATTGGATAATTGATTTCGGAGAGAATTGAAAAGGCACCCTATCTCATTTTTCATTATATTTGTGGTTTGTAATACTTTATGGGTGAAATTTTCTATTAGCACCACTGAAAAGCCTAGATAACTCATCTATTTTCCGATTCATTTCCCTTAACCTTCTCAGTTCGCTTCAACCAGCAGTTTTATGACTTTCGGGCGGCTATGAACAAACACAAGGAGACTGGGAGAGAAGACAAAGGAGGGCATCTTCAAGGCATCTCTACTTTTAAACAAACGACCTTCCTTTTATTTGTTGTGGTGGAGGTGATCAATTGAATTGAGTGGTCACAAATTTTCCCTTTGTGTTAATTGCTGCAGGCCTAGACATGGTGGGAAATAATAGAATACTGAGATTACCCATGTATTTTATTCTTGTACATTCACAAGTACAGCCACGATGAAGAATGAAGATTGTGAAATCACGCGCAGGAGGGGTGGAAAAGTGATTGACTTGCAAATGCCACCATGCCAATTGCAATCATCACCAAATCCATGATGATTATATTACCCTTTTCGACGTTTGACTTGTATTATGTGTCTGTACTCTCCAACAATAGAAGAAAAGGAGGGGAAGGTACGGCCTCCAGAGACGGGAGCTTTTAAAGCTACCATGATCTAGTTGCAACCGTGATGGCTATTTGTACAGCCCATACTCGACTGTTTCTCTTAGTTTAATATATTTTCATAATATATAATTTTAAAAGATACCTGAATAAGAGTTGACTTCTCTTCCAACCAAATCATTTATCCACGAGAAGATCTTGTAAAAAAACCATATCATCGAATTTATGCCATGACGTTTTAATTGTTAGTTAGACAAGCTATTTTGATCAAACGTGAGACAAATTTCAATTAGCAAGCGACGGGACACGTCCTGGTGAGAAATCCTCCCTCAGGGCGGTCCCCTCATTTTGAAATCTGCTCCTCTTCGTAGCAATCCACCACTCCACTGTAGCTAACTGATTGTCCTTAAGGAAGAAAACAAGAACAAAGGAGGAGGTACTTGCCCGCTTATTTTTGTCTTACTAACCAAGTCTTTTATACTCATTCCTTTTGAAATTAAAATACATTTATGGGCGCCTATTACTTCCATGGTAGAACAGACCATTGATTCTAACAATATAAAGTGAGGATCAATTTGAAAATGTCCCATCATTTCTGAGGAAAAAAAATTATCTATCATAATCATATCACATGGCTTTTACTTTCTTTGGTGAGTTTCTTCTATTTTTTTTTTACTTGAGATATTTCTTTCAGTGTGATTTTTAAGTCTCTTTGACAGTTAATCTTTTTATATGTTTCTTTTTTCAATAAATAGTTTGATTCAGTAGTGTGAACCAACTCACAATGATGAATTCATCTTATCTTATCTTATCTGAGGGGGTCCAAGATGTATTTCGTGGTTTTTTTATGCAATGAATGGTGTTCCTGATATACATAAGTTAATGAGTCAGTTCATCAAGGGTAAAATCATGTTAGTTTTTGTACAAATATTACCTGCACGTGAAGAAGCTTAGCATGATTAATAGGATGTAGGCCTTTGTCTTCTGTATTGTTATTTTTTAGAAATTCATCTCTTTCAAATGTAATTATTCCAACTCTTTGTATGCAGTATTTAATACCTCAAGTTACTCTCCACCAATAAGGATGAGGGAGGAAGACAATTGAAGTAAGGATGGTGATGTATTGATGAGTTTTATTTCTAAAGACATTTTTTTAGACAAAAGAATTGTAATTAAGTGTAGTGATGAGTTTTATTTTTTAAAGACACTTTTTTTAGAGAAAAAAAATTGTAATTAAGTGTAAATAAGTGTAGTTATATATATTTTTCGTTACAACTCCATTAACTTGCATATATGTACAATCTTATATCAATAGATAAATAGTGATAAATATAATGCATTTATCAATTTGAATGGATGGAGAAGTATAGTCTTTAATTTCATATCTTCAACCAAAAAATTGAAGATTTGAATCTCCACCTCCAAATGTTAAAGAAAAAAAAATGACGTGTTCTGAAAAATAAATATTTTCTTTCGGTGGTTTAATCAACCACCAAATCCATTTTGAATGGAAGGAAGGAACACAAATTGAAGTAAATAAAAGTAGGTTGGGGCTGCTTTTTAATTGATAAGCGGAAATTAAAAGGGTAATGAATTTAAAGTTTTGTGGAATTTATAATAAGGGTTGCATTGCAGAGCAGAGATTGTCCCTCCCACCACAACGAGGTACGTAGTCAAATAGACAAGTCAGCTGCCAAAACAAATGCGTAATGTTTTTTATGGACAGACTTCGAAAACAGAGAAGCTGCGACTCGACTCATCACCAGCTTTCTTGCTATACTGCACATTTCAACGTTCCAAGTAGCTCTGCTTCCTCTCTCTCTCTCTCTCTCTCTGCCAAACTAGCCATTGATTTTCCATATTTCAACCAAAGATTGACTTGGAAATGTGTGCGTGCTTTAGACACTAGCGTAGCCTTGGGCCTCTCTCATCCTGTACATAAATTGCAATTTTCATGAGAGAAGCTGCTATGCTACATCTTTTAGTTGCCCTAATCACAATGGGAGACCAAAGAAAAGTGTGTAAAGCTGAGTTATTTTAACCAAGGTTAAAATGGAGCTGAGTTGCTGGGTGAGGCCGCATAATAGAAAGGATAATACATCCTAGTCAATAGATATTTTTTATTGTCCGTTATTAAAAAATTTGCTTTTTGAAAAATACAAAGCCAATTGAAAGATTTGTACTAAGTTACTAACTGATTAGTATTATTCAAGCAAAAATAGAATTCTTTCTATTAATTAATAGGCTATGCAATGCTTATCACTTACTGCTCAAAGTCGATATAAAATGGCAACTACCATTGTTCTAAATGTAATGTAATGATAAGACCTGTGAGTGAGCGTCTGCATAATACTTCTTTCTTCCTCAAACCGCACGGGCCCCTCCAAACCCAAATCCCAATAAGAAAAAGAACCAAAAAGTTGTATTAATATAATTATTTTGTTAAAACATTTTTGAATTTGCGTAAATTAGGAGACGACAGACACTTTTTTTTTTTTTAAACAGTAAACATCATCTTCCCTGCCACTCTGACCAACCCATCTGCGGTACACTAAACAACAGTATTCGAGGTGCCCACACACACCCCAACCCAACCCGTATTTGCTCAGCTTCGCTTTTCTTTCATATTTTGCTTTTTGGGAAGGGAAGTAGGGGGAGAAGGGGGGGTCCTTCCATAGTCAGCGACTGCCACTGTACTGCCTGAAATTTGCCTTTGCCTCATTGACCAGTCTGCCATCGTTGATAAAACTGAATATTTGATTCACTGTTGCTGCAATCTGCTCCGCTGATCCCAGCTTACATTCATCTTCTATCTGAATTCACACCCAGTCAACATTTAAACCCTTTGTTAAAACTACTCCCAACCAAGTCAATAATCAATAATCATAATATTTCTTGGTCAACTCACTAACAGGAACGGTTCATGCAACTAACATAATGGATACTCATCATTTTTGTTGCGGAAAAGACTTCATCTCCAGTTGGTGAAGCAAAAGTGATATGTTTTATTAGAACAAAAAAAAAAAAAGTGGGAAAAGAGCCAGCCTCTTGGAACTAGAGGCGCTGTGCTTGAGTTCCAAAGTCAGACTGGTTGAGGTTGACTACAAAAGGAGGGCAGAGTAATAATTTCCCTTTTATTTATTTCCCTTCTATCTAAACAGTAAACTTTAGAGAGAAGAAAAGGCTGAAAGAAAATAAGGACAGAGCAATACCTTGAGATTGAAGGAGTAAAGCATGGTGGCATTGGCTTGTGAGGTGGTAATGTTGAGATGTAAAACTGTGAGTCTAAGATCTTCCAAAGCAACAATTGCTTTCAACAATTGGCCTCGTCTTTTGGGGCATTTTATCTTCAGGTTAACATGAGTTTGAATCATAGTCACCTCTATCTCAGCCACTTCTGACTTGACTTCTGCACAAACCCCTTCTCCTATTCTTCCATTTGAGGCCATTCCCATCGCTGAGGAGGAGATGGGTGAGCCTACCGAGGATCGCTCACCCTTGCACCCACCGTCCTCTCCCAATTTCCTTTCCTTGCTCTGTGCTTCCAAAGATTCAAGTAGCTGCTCCAATTCCTTGACGAAGTCTATTGCACCCCCTATTATCGATGCCTGATCACCCTTTACGAGCACAAGAACGCGTTAAATGAACTTGAATTTCGCATTTATAATTAGTAATGGAGATAACATTACATCCTTTCAGGAAAATGTCAAAAAGTTCGATACTTTATCACAGTACCCTTTGTATATAGGAGGTAGGTACGAGGGACTTGATAACGTTGAGATGGTCGTTCATTTGCCGTCTCCGGTTGCGCTCGACGGCAATATGCGTCATTCTTTGGCTCTCCACTTCTTCCTTGTTCTTAGTCGGCCTCGATCTCTTTCGTTTTCTTCTTTCCTTGGTGACCGGAGGAGCTTTTGCTATTTGGGTCCGGCATAAGGACTGATTTTGGTTGCAGTCTGAACTCACTCCGTCGATACATGAAGCCGAATTTGGGTGCTGATTTTGGTCCTTCGTTTCTGAGTTAATTGGTGAAGAATACAGCTCGACAAGCTCCTGAATTTGACTAACTTCTTCCCATGGTTTGTTTAGGTGCTGCAGCTTCAGCAAGTTATGAAAGTTAGGCTCCTTCAATGGTTGAGATTCCACACTCTGTAGCATCTGAAGAAATGGCATTTTGTCTTCCAAACTCGATGTTAAGAAATAGGCTTCTTCTAATTCTTCAAATCCCAAGCTTGTGAATCCTTGATCCGAGCAACCTCTCTCTGAATATTCACCATAAAACTGAAAAGAAAAGAGTCCGGAACAAGAAGGGAAACATAAGAAAAAAAGGATGTTCATTGCATTGGGTCGGGTTGAGGGGGCAAAGTTGAAAGCAGGAATTTTATATCCTTGCCGGAAAAATAACACAAAGCATTGAATGCAACATTTGAAGAATTAAATGCAGTGCATTTTTTAAAATGCTAAAAATGGGTCTTCATGGAAAAGGAAAGCGGAAAAAAATAGAAAAGAGGGATAGCATTTATCATACACATGGATGAATGGGTCCTTGGAGCCTCTGCCTCTGCCTCTCCATTTGAACAGCTCTTCAAGTGTGCTAATTTAATCTCCCTCTCACCGCTATTTCTCTGTCTAGGAAACCAACATACATTCCACAGTGATACTAACAAAACAATAGCATTAAATGTAAAACCCAACGAGCAGAACGAGACCCCATATCAGCCCAAAACATATTCCTTCTTTTCTGGTGCAATTGATACTCTTTATAGAATAATATTAAATGCTATGGCTAGAGAACAGAGAAAGAGAGATAGAGAGAGAATGCTGTTCTCCTCACACTCACAGACTCACAGTCGTAGAAGAGGAAGGTGAGAGGTCAAACAGTGATGAAGAAGAGGTAGAAAAGGTTATGAAAAACGAATGAGGGTAAATACACAAAAAGTGTTGAAGAAGATATACTACCACCCACCCACGGTACCACATATATTTGAAACTTGAAACTCAAAAACGCAACCAAGTTGATGGCTTCGGAAGGAGAGAGAAGAGAGGAGGAGAGGGTGGGGTGTTAGTTTACAATGCCCCAAGCATTATTGGCGGTGACAGTTTTGTCCGGCAGCGGAGACAGACAGTTGTGGGGACTACCTCCTTCTCCCTTTCCCTTTCTCCCCTTAGGTTCAGAAACGAAAGTGAAAGAGGCTACCAAAAGTCCCTCCTCCTATGATCCGTCATTCACATCTCTCACATCCTCCCGTCTTCCATCCAATTTGAGTTTGGTTATATTTTTTGGATTACCATACAGTTTCATTTAACTCTTTAGTTTTTTTTTTCTTCTTCTGAAATGCTCTTTAGTTTCTATGATTAATCTTGTGTTCCACATGTTTTTCTTTTTTCGAATTTTTTTATTTAATCATAAAAGAAAAATAGTTTAATACTTCCTCTCAAAGCCTTTTTTTTTAACCTATTTTTTAAACTCTCAAATTGCTTTTAATTATTAAATTCCTTTCAAAAAAAACTTATTGGCCAAAAGCAATTTTTTCACTCCTTAAAATGTTAATTGAATGCTACACACTTTTTAAAAAAATACTTTTAGTTATATACAACGCATGCCAAACATTCCCTCAAAATCTTATTATAAAATTAACCATATAAATAAATATACAGTTCCATCAAATTTAAATTTACATTGTAGAGCCAAACCTAGTTCAATTAGTGAAAAATATATCTTTCAGACTAAGAGTTCATGTATTCAAATCTTTCTATTCTCACGTGTTGTTGAACTAAAAAAAAAAAAAAAAATTGTAGACAGTCTTCCTCCACTTATAGTTCAATTTTATGCATAAATTATTTCCAATAAGATTTTTAAAAAGTTGTTTGACATTTTATTCTAAAAAATAATTTAAAACAAATATATATTTTTAAGAAAAATTTTGAGAAACGGTTAGAATAAACATTCTTTCTACATTTTTATTTAAGGGCTCTTTGGTTCATAGTTTTGGGGGATTTGTTAAGCTTGAGTTATTAAGTCTAAGGTTTTTTTTTTTTTTTTTTTTTTTGGTGTTAAAATAATTCT
>JAOANK020000055.1:315196-333924 GCA_026257165.2 Telfairia occidentalis | reverse complement strand
TATGATTTGTGGGCTGAAAATTTTGAACAAAGCCCAACAAGTGATTATCAATATTAAATGGGGAAGGAAAGTGACAATGTAGGGGTTCGAACACAGGATCTCCCGCTCTGATACCATGTTAAATCACCACTCTATCCAAAAGCTTAAGCTAATAGGTGAAGGAAAATTTAATTATATGAAGACTTTAACAGGAACCTAATTTACTTGAATATCTCGAGAGAAATCTTTAATTCTTGCAAATTTTTGTGAAGAATTTTGTAGGGACGGGGATGATCATATCTCCATTCTCGCTCCATGTCGATAATACTCTAGATTTTTTTTCATGCAATATGTAGAGTTTGTAAATTTCAATCTCATTTTGATCAGAAAAATATGTCTCAACTAATTAAACTGGGCTCAAATTAGCGGACTTTATATCCAATCCTATAATTTAATAATTTAAATAACTCTCATTTAAAATTATTTATTGATTAAGTTATAGGTGTGCGGCTGTGAGAGGGGCGGGTGACGGTGGGGTGATTTGATGGATACTCCAACTCAGTCATTTTGAACTTTCAGGTCGGCTGTTTCTTTCCCAACCAATGGCTGCCATTCCAAATACATTTTTACTCTTCAATCATTTCATTCATTTATATCTTATTTAATTGGTTTAAATCATATTTTGGTCCAAATTTTATTTCATTTTAATCTACTAAACTTTCAAATTTGTTCTATTTTGATTCATGAATTTTCAAAATGTCTATTTTAGTCCCTGAATTTATAAAAAATAATCATTTTGTTTCTTAGTGTATAATTTTATCATATAATATTTATTTGTTCGATGTTTGTCTTCAACTTATGTGACTTAAATGTATACTCACATTAACATACTTATTCATATATTTGAAGCAATATCATTAATTTGATAAAAAGAAAAAAAAGATAAAAACCAAAATGATTAATTTTTTAAAGTTTAAGGACCAAAAATAATATTTTAAAAGTTTAAGGGCTAAAATAGAAAAAATTTGAAAGGCCAGGGACCAACCTTAACATTTTGAAAGTTTAGGGACCAAAATGGAATAAAATCAAAGTTTGGAGACCAAAATAAAATTTAAACTTATTTAATTTAATTACCTTCCACATTTAAAAAAAAAAAATGTAATTTTCAAAATTTCCTTTTTTTTCCTTTTTAATTTAATTTCTCATTATCATTTAATTCTCTTTTTTTTTTAGTTCATCATTTAATTCTCATTTATTTACCTACTATGTTTGAGTTATTAACTCTCTTCCCTATTTTAACTATATTTGTTACATTTCACCTGCATCCATTTCTCATTTTCCTTTAATTTCTTATCAAATTTGGTTGGATTTTTGTAACCTTCGAGATAACCTAAACGCAATTCTATTTATGCACTAATAGCTTTGTATATGTTTTTAATTCATCTTTATCTTTTCTTTTATTTTCTTTTTTCTTTTTTATGTTATTTTAAGCTTTGTATATGTCATTTATTACGTCCCTGATTAATTTATTATTTTATGGCAGTGATATTTATTTTAGATAACGGTTAGGTCTAAATGGATTAACAATTTAAGATATATTTTTCAATATTCTCTTTAATGTATTTTTTCTTTAACTATACTTTTCAATTAATGTTGTGTCCTGTAAATTGTTATCATCTCTTATAACTACAAGATTTCTTGTTTTTTTTTTTTTTAAATGAGTTTGGTTACCGTTTTTAATGAGTGTTGTAGGGTGCTAATACCTTCCTTATACACTCCAGAGTTCAAATATGGTTTTCGTAGATTACTTCTTTTTATTTTAATATTTTGAGTGATCAATCACACTCGAAAAAAAACATTAGGAGAAAAATGCCAGCCGCTCTGCGTTGCAATGACGTTGCGACAATTTGTATTTTAAATCATCACTAATAGCTATTAATTATTATAAATTAATTAGTAAAGAAGGGGGATAAACTATAAAAAAGAACGGGTTCACCCATTTGAGGGTAATGCACCTAAAATTAATCAAAATGTAAAGGGGTATAACAGTCCAAAAATATTTTTAATGGATTGTGACTTTTTAAGATATTATATATATATATATATATATATATATATATATATATATAAAAGAGACTTTTTTTAATCAAACTCAAATAACTCTGGTTAGGTGGACTCAATCTAGTTTGACCATATTGTATGTATTTTGGTTGTTTGTATCGTTTATTTTAAAATTTTATTAAAACATTAGGGTTGTTTCTTTTAAGGTTTAAGGTAATTTGCAATATTGTGCAATCTAAAATGTTTGTGGCTCATAAACTTGTTCAACAAATTCCATCATGCTAACAAATTAAAGATATTTGAATCCAATTTGTCTAATACTAGTTAAATTCACGTGCCATACACGTGGTTTAAATTTTTGAAAATTTAATTTTGTAGGATGAAATTTAAAATTGGAATGAACATAGCTTTCATTAAATTTTAATATTAAAAAAATAAAATTTAAAAGGAATAAAATTGTGAAAAGACAATTATGTACGTTAAATTTATTTTTCTATATATGTGAATTGGGAAAAAAACACCTTCATTTTGGTTGATTTCATTTTCAATTCAAAAGTTTTAAAGTTTTATACTAAATAAGTTTGATATGCTAAATTTAACTTTTCAATTTTAATTCAGTTCAATACCAAAATAAATGTACCATATAGTTCATGGATTTAGAAATTTGAATGTTACTGACTATTGCTAACTAATCAAAATTAGTGTAATCATTATAATATATATGGAAAAAAAATAAAATTCAACAAAAAAATTAAAATAAAATATAAAATATGATTCACACCCATTAAGTTAAGATTTCTTTTTTTTCTTGGATGCTTTTCTTCTCTAAATTAAAGGTTTTATAAATTTGAGTTTCAAATCACAATCCATTAGTGTGATATGAAATTCGTCAAGATTAAAATCTCTTTCAAAATACAAATTAAAAAAGTAATTAAAATAATAATAAAAAATATCATAATATTTCTTTCTCAAGTTTTTTTAATTAACACTAAGCAGACAAAACATATAATGAAGTGATCACATTAGAAAACTGTAATTATTAAATAAAGAAATTGTTTTGGTAAAGTAAATAAAGAAAGTATTTCATTTTGATAATTTAAAACATAAAATTAAGAAAAACATAACTAAAACATGTTATTATTATGCAAAAAAAAAAAAGAGATAATTATTGAATATATAGTCAACAAAAATAATTATTAAATAAATTATGTTAACATAGCTGAAACAAAAAATCTTAGATGGAAGAGAATTAAAAAAAAAAATCAACAAAAAAAAAACATATAAAAGAAAAAATACGTTCTCATTTGGAGGAGGCTAGGAACATAGCTCTAAACTTCTTAGATAGAAGAGAATTAAAAAACAACTTCAAAATGCGTAAACACTTATCAACAATTACCCAAAATGTGGAAGAAAATAAGGAGAGAAAATTGAAATCAGGCTTAAAAGAAAAAAAGTACCTAAAATGTGAAAAAAATTAAGGGGAGAAAATTGAAATTAAGCATAAAAGAAAAAAAAGACCTTCTCATTTGGGGGAGGCTAAGAGCATAGCCCTTAAACTTACCGTTAAACATTTGGTTTTCCATGGACAAATTGGTCTAACAACTTATATGATTTTTCAAATTATGTTAACAATGCGTGAAGTTAAAGAGTAAATAAAAGAGAAATTAATTTAAAATTCAAGAGTAAAAGAGGAAACTAAAGATTTTACTCTATTGCTCCTTTTAAGATAGAATAGATAAATGACGATGATTGTTTAATAACTTCATTTCCTCTTATTTCGATTTAGTGAAAGCTGTTTTTACCACAACTACTAGAGTTGCTTGAGGTATATATAATGTTATATGATAAAGCAAGAAAATTGCATATCTAATTAGAAAAACAATCAAATACGTTGGAACTGTACAAGAAATAAAAAAGTTAACATTTGTTATGCTATAAATCATGATACTAAACAACATAAAAATATAATAAAAGAGCCCTAACAAATTTAGACGTGAAACATTATTTGCGCTACCTTGTATCTTTAAATCAGCTTCATTTATCATAGATAACCAAGATTTAATAAATATCTAACTCTCAAATTTTAACTACTAAGTTGGTAGTAGAACAACATTAATATAATAATCTAGCAAACTAAACTAGAACTCAAAGTTAATTTTATATGAAGTATTTAGAGGAAATAGAATAACTCTAGCACATGTCCATCAAAACACATTCAAAATATAAGGTGGGATCCACTCATATTTGAATCTCAAAATGACTACCAAAGTTTTTTTTTTCTTTAGGTTGCTTTTAGTTGCCATTTCAAAACTCTATTTTTTCAATTGAGAATAGGTATCTTAACTAGTTTGAATTATGCGTCGATGAATATGTTGTTTATCATTAATTTCTTGCAAGACTTATAGGTACGATAATCTTATAACTCAACTATAATATCTTACATCATTTTATAGAAGACTTATCTTTTATTTATGAAAATTGTCTAATTCAAAACTACAATAAAAATACCAAATCGAGTATAACTCGAATGGTTAAAACATATTTTCTCGACCAAAAGATCGTGAGTTCGATCTCCACCCCATATATTGTTGTTGAACTCAAAAAAAAAAAAAAAAAAAAAAAAAAATACAATCAATATATTTTCTTTGTTTGGCAATGGGCTTGGGTGAGATTAGACATTGTAAGCCCAACCTATATTTAAGGTATGAATTTGATAGTGTACAGCTAAATAAAATAAAAATGTCACATGTAGCATATATTATTATTTAAGCGACATATAAAATATAATTTATTTATATATCAATTTTTTTCTACCATAAGTTTACTGCAGTATTAATTCAATCGAGTTTGTACGAGAAACGTATAGCACACCACACCATCATTTTGATTAATGATGTTTGAGTATGAACTATTATTTAAAGTTTATGGACGTAATTGATATATATATATATATAATATATATATATATATTTTAAGTTCAACAATGAGATAAAATCATCGATTTTTGTAAGGATAATAGATGTCATATCTACAAATACTTAGATTAGCGAAATCTTTTAAAGATTTCGCGATTAAATGAATACAACTTTGCTCTAATTTTTTTAACCATCAAAACTTTCAAAATTTCAAGATAAACTGAAAAATGAGACAAGACAAAACAATATATTTAACCTAAATTCCATATTTTTGAAAATGAACCCTTCAAAAAATTAACCCCATAGTCCGCAGTATTGAGCGCTAAAAATTGGCTGCACTTCCGGACCTCCTCCCCGCCGATCAGCAAGTTTTTCAAGTCGTCTCTCTCGAGCTAGGGCTTTTCCCACCATCGATCCGCCGGTTTGCCAAGAGGCCACAGGTAAAATTACAATCAATTTCAAGTCTTGCGCTAGAATTTTCTCGGTAACGTAGGAAAACGCCATGATAAGAGGAAATTTGGTCTCAGGTTTTGTACTTTTTTTGGTGTGCTGTAAGATATGGGAAGGAGGATACTGAACGATGCTTTAAGAGCTATTGTCAATGCTGAGAAGAGGGGAAAAGCTATGGTGGAACTGAAACCCATTTCAACTGTCATGTCTTCTTTCCTTAAAGTCATGAAAGATCATGGTAAAACTTACATTTCTTTAGCTTTATGATTGCGGGACTGGCTTGGATTTCACAGTATTATTAAGTCTTATCTATTACTTGGATTTCTTCTTCGGTCTTTACTTCATACCTGCAATTGATAGATGCATATCGGCATTTCCTTCATGTCGAAATTTTCATAATCCTTTAGTATGCTGTTCCTATGCGGTTGATTTATTTGAGTCTGGTGAATGTGATAGTGTTGTGGACAAGATGATTGCCCTTTTCTTGATATTCGAAATGAGGAAAAAAGTTTAGAGGGTCAACTTGCCTGTCTGGGTTTTACTGTGGTTGTGCTGCAGCTTGTATCTATGTTATAGTTGGTTAGAATGACTAGAAGTTAGAAGTATTGGAAAATTTTTAGTGTAGGTTTAGACCATTTATACTCGATTCAATTTTTGTTATTGACAGAGAAGGTAAAAGTTTTTGCAACTAATCAAATCAAATACAATGAACCTCCAATCAATTTCTGCTCACATATTTTTTCATGGGCGTTATTGTAAATTCACTGCTGCTGTAAAATTTGAGTTCCAAACCTCTTTTTGGCTGTACAGTATTCAGAAAATTAAAACGACCCTGGCAACTTACATCCTAGATTATAACTTAATCCAGTTCTCGATTAAATAGAACAGCCCAACCTGGTATGATTTTAATTCTATGTTTTCCACGAGAATAGGTTGAAGGTGTGAGTTGTAATTTGCTGTTGTAGCACTCACAAGCTAGCCTATATCTTCAATACTCATTTGAAGATTTTCCAGTGTCTATTAACTCTGGTAGAATAGGGTCAATGACTCCTTCCTGCTTCTTGGCCCTGTGCATCATGTTTATTCTAATTTTACTAGGATTTGAAGCAAAGAGCAGGAAGTTTGTTGACTGCATATTTAAATCGAAACTTCTTTCTTTCTTCAATTCAACTAATAATCTCATATCGAAGATGAACTTTAACAGTCAATACGTAAAAAATTTATGATTGCATTGCAAGTCATTCATAGACCAAAAGTTTGACATCTACATATCCTAGAGTGCACGATTAGAGACCCCCGTAATTTTAATCGAACAGGGAGTATTAGCGATACTATAAGTTACATAATGTGCACACATTAGTTTGCTGTTAAAGTACAAGGCATTTCCACAATAAATTTAACGGATATTGGCATACTACTATTTTCTCTTCCTTGTTGGACTTGACTTATTTGTTATTTTGTCGTTTGAAAGTTGAAACTAATACTTCTTCACTGTTGATTTGGACAGTGTTAATACTATCAATTGACATTTTTATTAAATAACTGTTTAATGTATACATTTTTTTGGTTAATAATTTTATATTAATGATCCTACTCTGTATGTTCATCTCATTTATGGTGTCGTCAAATTTTATCTATAGGATATATCAAGGACTATCAAGTTTACGATCCACAGAGAGTAGGAAGGATAACAGTTGAGCTGCAAGGTAGGATCAAGGATTGCAAGGCTATCACCCACAGGCAGGACATCAAGGCAAAGGATATTGAAGCTTACAGATTACGAACGCTTCCAACACGTCAGGTGTTTTGGCTAATATTTAATACATTTACTGAATATCGGTGGATTCGTGATTTAACCATTATCCCTATTTCCTTAGTTAAATTTCAAATTTAGTACTCAAATTTTGATAGTAATGTCTACTTGTCCCTAAATTTTTAAAAAATTTAAATACGTTCTTGAACTTTGAACTGTGATTCTATGTAGTTGTCTCTACTAGTAATGTTATTGATAAGATATGACGTGAGATGCTTATTGAATAAATGTTGGTTGAGTTGATACGATATTACAAAAAATGATAGGAAAAGTAAGACAAAAAAAAGTGGCCTAGTCCCTTCAAAGGATTTGATACTTTATTCTAAAAAGAATGCATGTTGTACTTGTCACTTTATTTTATCAAGTTGTTAGTTTTTTTTCAGTCATTTGTCTACTACATTGTCCCAAATCAACCAAAGTCGGTCCAATATGCATGTTATGTTATTTTATAGTTAAAAGTGTTAATGGCAAAGACTACATCAAATCACAATTCAAAGTTTTAAGAACGTAATTGAAAATTTTAAAGCTTTAAAATCTAAATAGACACTACCGTCAAAGTTTTTTTTTTTTTTTTGGCCAAAACACAATCATCAAATTAAGTGACTAAGTTTTCTTGTTCTAACTAGATAGGTACTTGGTCCGAGTAGGTCTTGTTTATATTAACCAAATTTCTCACTTTCTCCCCTATGTTGTGATCACTATATTACTGGATAAATACTTGGCCAAGTACCTTTCCCAAAAAGGGGAAAAAGACCTTGGCCAGGTAATTCTTGTTTATATTAATCAAATATTTTACTCTCTTCTCTCTTACAGTGGGGTTATGTTGTGATTACTACTCCAGAAGGCATCTTGGATCATGAAGAGGCAATGAGAAGAAATGTTGGGGGTCAGGTTCTTGGGTATTTTCATTAGAGAGCCGACTTGTTTTGCCTTTGCCTGTTCCCTGATTGATAGATCCTAGTGATTTGTTCAAATGTTTCCCATTTTGCATTTGGGGGGTTCTCATGGCCTAGATTTCTTATTTGTGGCCTTGTGGTTTTGTTGTATTAAATGGTCTATGCTTTAGCCAGATAAGGCATTGTTGTCCTCTTTTTTAAGTTTTTTTTTTTTTTTGCTCTCACAAGTAATGTAGGCATAATAAGACAACTATGAATTTTCTCAAAAATGAAACAAAACAGGAAAATTTTATAGAATATCTCATGAAGAAATTATTCGAGAAAGCTACTATAATGTGGCTAGCAGACTTAGTTGTTGGATGTATGAGAGAGAAAGTGTAAAAGTACCTTGACTTTATATCTTGTGATTAATGGGAGGCAAGAAGATTTTCGAATCTATATCATGCGGTTATTAAGAGATAGTCACATTGTAACAACTTTATGAAATAATTTGTCTTGTCATGGGGATGGTTGCTAATCACAAATGACTTTGATGTCACTTTATAAATACACTATGACTTCATGAACAATATTGTTGTGAGAAAGATGGTTATGAGATACAATCGTAGATATCCTTTAAACAATGATCTTTGTTACACTTAATGTTTGAATCTATTTTACTTATTTGTTGTGTAATATTCTTAAAAAAGAGGAAGAGAAAATAATAGTTGAGATGATTTTGCAACCCTCGATATCCATGGCATAAAATGATTGTAAGACGATCTTGGTTTACTAGAATAAAAGCTTAGTTCTTAAACTTTTTAAGTTTGTATCAAGTTAGTCTTTCAATTTAAAAAAGTGTCCAATAAATTTATGAATTTTTAATTTTGTGTTTAATAAATTTATATGCTTTAAAAATGTCGGGCTTTCAATAGGTTTATGGCATATTCAAAGTTTTAAAAACTAACGGATTTATTAGATATAAAATTAAATTTTGTCCATTTAACAGATCTTTATGGTTGTGTCTATTTATATTCTTTACTTCGAAACATTCTTAAAATAGACCGTGAACTTTTGCCCTTAAAGTAAAATTCCATAGGCAATGACATATGGTCTTTGAGTAACAACTACCGAGAGTGCATGATCGAACTTTTGGGTGAGCTTAAGTGTAAGGATAGACACGAGTACCCTTGATTTAGTGAGGGTGGGGCCCCCAATATTGAATTATATATTGTCATGTTAGCTTAAAAATAATATATATTCAACTTCAAAAGAATGCAAGTTCGAATCTTTACAACTAAAAAAACCCTCAAAATTAGTTTTAAAAAAAAAGTTTAGTGAACACGACATAACTAAAAGTTCATGGCGAAGACCAAAAATGTTAAATATATGGACAAAAAATGAATTATTCCAAATCTTAAGTCAAACTCTTAAGTGTCAAAAGTGCATTTTTGCTTTATATATATATATATATATACATACATGATTTTTTTCATTTATAATTTATTAATTTAAAATTTAAAAGAAAATAAAAAATCCAGTTCGGCGGAGTTCACACTGCTGCAGTTCATCACGGAGACCAGGAGGTAGGTTTGGCCGTTGAGCTACCTTCCGTTTACTCTGATCTGATCGCCATTTCTCCTGAAAATTCCTCCTTCCATCTTTCCCGCCGGTATCAATTCTCCCGGAGAATTTGTTCTTCTTCCGCCTTTGAACCATAAAGAAGCGCGGAAATGCTATTTGTACGATTCATTTTTCGGTCCAAGCTGAGACCCTCAGACATTTGCCGCCGTTCTCCAGGTTTTTCTTCACTGTTTTCGTCTCGCTCAGCTTCTTCCGCGGCTTCAATTGAAGCTGAGAGGTTTCTCAAAGATGGGCCGAGGAATAATTGGACGCGACAAGAGATTAAGGACATTTACGACTCTCCCGCTCTTGATCTGCTTTTCCATGGTGTCAGTACTCTCTCTCTCTCTATTTGTGCGTGTGTAATGCGGAATTTTCTGTTGATATTGGTGGGTCGTTGTGCATTATGAAAATGAAGCTCTTCGTTTGAGGTTGTTCATTATTGTGTAACTTCCCTATTCAAAGGCGGAAGAAAGATGGGGTTTTGAGGCTGGTTACCATGTGGAACTCAGCTTGACTATGATAATTATAATTGGCTAAATAGCTACACTAACAAGTTACAGTGCAGCTTTTTTATTATGACTTGACGCTGTTCTTTGGAATATTTCTGATTCTTGACTAAGATTCGTTTCTTTTTTTTTTTTTTTGGCTCTCGTTGACTCTGTTTTTAATTTATTCATGTACGATGCCTTATAAAAAGTGACGCTACACTTTCAGGATATTGGAATATTACTTTATCCATGTTCAGGTTGGGAATTGTTGCCTCTGGGGGCTTTCTCCAAGGTGATCCACCTCCCCCTTTCTTTTCACTACCGTGGTGGACTCACTTGATGGATATTTTTACAAGCCGTTGCCTCTAATTAGATGTGAAGGCTTCATATTAGTCAGCGACTCTGAGACCTCTTTAATTTCTCTCATTTACAATTTGTAGATGACACCCTGCTTGGAATTGAGGAAGAGGCTAAACCCTTATTTGCTTTGACTTGTTGAGGACATTGAGTTGGCCTCTAGTCTTTAGGTCATCATGCGTAAGAGTATTATGATCAGCATCTACATTCACAAGGAAGATTTTAATCGTCTATGTAGCCTGTTAAATTTCTCAAAAGGAGTTTGGCTGCTTTCTTATCTTGGCGTATCACTGGTTGACGATGCTTGTGCTCCAGAAGCTCGAGTGGTTGATAGAGTTTTTAAATTATTCATTTGAAATTGGATGTTGCTCTAAAAAGGCGTTAATACAAGTTCTCGTCTCCAAATGCTCCAATTTACTACCTTTCACTCTTCAAAATGTCTCCCAACCATGTGCACCAAATTGAAAAGTTAATCAAGGACTTCTAATGAGTAAGGAATAGATGAGGCCAAAGACATCTTGATGAAGTTCTTTGATCTTTTGCTCGCTACTTTCAGTGGTCTTGAGTCTCGACATAAGCAATATCGTGAAGAAAAATTGGTCTCTGCCTTTTAAATGGGCGGGTTTGGAGATTTTCTCTTCCTTCTAAATACTCCAAAAAGCCGCAGCCTTCAACAAAGTTGATTGAGATTTTCTTTTTTAGGTGACCTTTCTCCTCAAAGGAGATCCATTACTTTGCCCATTTATGATTTCATCTGGAAGGATCACTATCCAAAGAAGGTAAAATGTCTGCTTTTGGAGATAAGTCAACGTGATAAACACACATGATAAGCTCCAAAGAAAAATGCCTTATATGTATTTATCTCCACAGTGGTGTGCCATTTGCAAGCATAGCTCGAAATCACTAGACCTAACTTCTGATTATGCTGCCGCTTTTTGGAGGATGATCCTCTCTGCCTTTGGTTGGTCCACAACCCTTCCCATACACTCCTATCTCCTTCTCTCATCAACACTTGCAGGTCATCCCTTTAAGAAGGAAAAAAAATTGCTTTGGTCAAGTTTCATTAGAGTATTCTTTTGGAGCATGTGGCAAGAAAGCAATAGAAGAATCTTCAAAGACAATGAGCTTTCTCTTGATAGATTTTTGGATGCGTTTTTTTAGTTATATTTTGGTGTAAATGTTCTCCCATATTTCATCCCTATCTATAGCTTTCCTTCCTTTTTATCCAATTGGCAGGACGTTTTGTAACTCTCTTGGATTAGAGTTTTTTTTCCCTCTTTTGTAATTTCATATCATCAATAAAATTGTTTCTCATAAAAAATAAGTTCTGAGAATAATATTTGGTGATGGGTTTTACCTATGATATGTAATGCTCAATCATTTACAATCAAGTACCAAATAAGGACCTCAACATTTTTTTGTTATGGGATGTTTAGGTTTCCAAATCATTCTGGCTCGGCAAGATTCTTTCATAAATTTTGAGTGTCTCTTAGTGCGATGAGTAGTATAGGACTTCGCAGTAAAATTCGGAAATGTTAAAGAGTTGAATAGGCTCTTGATGAAAATGAAATTTATTTAAATGTCCATCAAAATAAATACCCTTTTTTTTATATTTGTTTGATATTCGTGAATGTTTGGGCTAGCTAGCGTGCATCTCGACTATTCTCACGGAACAACTACTTAACCCCACTACATTTGGTTGCTAAGGTAACTCATATTAAATCTTCAGTAGGCAGCCACCTTGACTTGAACCCATTCTCTTGACGTTCTTCATTATTTACATTGGCCTTTATTGACCATTAGGTCAATCCATGGTGTTTAAAAAAGAACTACCCTTCTTTCTCTTGAATTATCATATTTCTATCCAAGATAACCACTTCTAAAAACTATATTCTTCAAAAAAAAAAAAAACTGATGGAAGAAACTTTGGAACATCATGTCAATGTCATAGGATAGGTCGCTTTGAAATCATAGATTGGCCCAATGGTCCAAGGGCCAAAATAGGTCATGAGGTAATCCATAGTGGCTAGTGGCTACTTATGGAAGATATGAATTTATGAGTTTTTTTTTTAATATTAAATATTGTAGGATCAATTAGATGTCATTGGGGATTAGTTGAGATGTGCACAAGCAAACTCACACCCCCATGATTATAAAAGAAAATGTTTGTTCATACACAAATACTGGTTCACGTTTGTAATTACCTGCATAAGGTATTAACATACTACTGTTCATTGCTTTGGAGGGGTCACTGTCCTTGGAGCAACATTACTGAAAAAAGTAGTTCATTCAAAATATTTACAACCTTTAAATTCGGAAACTGAGAGTAAATTCTACTTTGGAAAGATAAATGGGTTAAGATCAACCGTTGTGGGAGAGATTTCCAAACTTTGTTGTTGTCATTGGTTCAAAGAATGTTACTATAACAGTGCTTGGTTAATATGCTCTTGGAAAATCACTGCAAGAGGAAGTCTTTCTGATTTTGAACTAAAGGACTTTGAGGATATCCTTCTTGTTCTAAATGGGGATCACTCTTTAGACAACAGGATAGGAAATGGTGGTTGCCACATTCATTTTGCTCATTTTTTTACTTAAATCCCTATTCATTGCTCTGGAGCCACTATGTGTCCTTTGGTTGATTCTATCTTGTCGTCCACCGATCCTTCATCCTCAATCTCCGTAGACTTTCGTCGCCCCCTCTTGGAGAGGGAGTTGAATGAGGTTTCTTCCTTCCCCTCCCTTATCGGTGGTCAGCTTGCATTTTCGGGGAGGAGGGACTTGAGAGTTTGGACCCCCGATCCTTCTGGGGTTTTTTCTTGTACTTTCTTCCGGCTGTTATGTAACACTTCCAATTCCCTAGGTGTCCTGGCCTTCCCTACTTTATGGAAGGCAAAAATTCCTTAGAAGGTCAAGTTTTTTGTGTGCTGAGTTTTACATGGGGGACTCAACATCCTAGACCACATTTAGAGATGCTCTTCCTTGGTTTTGTGTCCCTAGTGGAGCATCCTTTAGGAGTCGGAGGAGGATGTGGACCACATGTTATGTGGCTATCAGTTTGTCCAGGATCTTTGGAATCATTAGCTTACCCTGTTGTAGGGGTTGTAGATTGTCGATTAAGGAAGTGCTTTTGAATCCTCCCTTTATCTTTTTTATGCTTTGTTGTGGGGCATTTGGCTAGAGAGAAACAACAAGATTTTTAGAGATATAGAAAGATCTAGTGAGGAGGTTTGGAAGGCTGTTAGGTTTAACACCTCTCTTTGGGCGTCTATCACTAATTCGTTTGGTAATTATGAGTTTGGTTTAACTACTTGGATTGGAGACTGGTTTTGTAGCTAGACTTTGGTCTCCCCTTTTTTTGGCTTGTTTTTTTTTTTTTATGCCCTTATTCTTTCGTTGGGCTTGTTTTCATTTTCGTTTGTGTATCTTTGTATTTTCTTTCCTTCCATCAATGAAAGCTCAGTTTCTTACCAAAACAAATAATTTGTATTTGGAAACTAACTCATTACACAGGTGGTGTAACAATTTTTTTACATTACAACTTGACCTCCTTTCCAAATGTCAAGTTTTCAAATGGGTTTATTTTACTTGAAGCAATAGTTCCATTTATTTTTTTTTCCTTTCAATTCTGTTTGCTAATATATATATACTTCTTATTGATTCTTCTTTAGGCGCAAGTTCATAGGCACACACATAATTTTAGGGAGGTGCAGCAGTGTACCCTACTTTCAATCAAAACAGGTGGGTGTAGTGAGGATTGCTCATATTGTCCTCAATCCTCGAGATATGACACTGGAGTAAAAGCTCAAAAACTTATGACCAAGGATGTCGTCTTGGAGGCAGCCAAAAAGGTATTCCTTTTAATTGGGGCAAATTCTTCTGTACATTGGAGCTGAGTTTCATTGTAGAGACTAACCAATAAGTACGTTATATATGTCTCTAAGGCACATTTTTCCATCATGAATCTGACAACCCTCTGCGCACCTAATATTATTCTTCTCCAAGAATACACCATGACTTGCACGTTTTGTATTTATGGTTACTCGGTATTCAAAAATATTTTATTGAACAAGGCTTATGTTTTAAAAATATATTGACGTACTTTTTATTTAATGCATTACTTTTCCTCGTTTCTTCTTTTCCTCATTCCATGCTATCCTCTTAAATAATGTTAAAAAAAAGAATAATTGGTTATTGCACTTTATCTGTTCCTTGAGCCCCATTTAAAGCATATTTTAACATTGTATGGCAGGCAAAAGAGGCTGGTAGCACAAGATTTTGTATGGGTGCTGCTTGGAGGGACACAATAGGAAGAAAAACTAATTTCAATCAGATCCTTGATTACGTAAAAGAAATAAGGTAACGGAATTTCTCCTTAAATAACGGTTAGCTACAAAGAAAAGAAGACTAAAATAAGTAGTTCACTTACATAATGCAGATTAAAAATCGATCAATAGTAAAATGAGAACACGTTTTTATATTCCATTGCTTCTGTCAGGTTAAGATGGTTAGGGCAAGAACCCTGTTGTATATTAGGGTGAGTGATAGTGTAGAGCAGAGCACTTGGCAAGCATCTGCAATGATTTAAATAACACATTCAGTTAATGATTTGAAAGTGCCTAGCCTTGCACTTGTGCCTCCAACCCCTTTTCTTTTCTTTACATACTGGGCAGGAAGTTGCTAGGATTCCTTTACTAAACACAATCGCTTAAGCAGAGCCTGTGTCTTTTTCGTAATACCCTGCTTCACATTATGAAATTTGTACTCTTTCAAGGCTTGGAGTTTGGCTTTCCCTTTTAGTAAGGGTTGACTCTTTAGTATTGTCCAATCAAGCTCATGAAATTCATGATTGAGAAACTGAAATTTTGGCAAGAATGTCCCATAATTATAACTCTTTTGACTTAAGCAATTACTTGTCCATCGGACATTCATTTTAAATCAAAGTTATCTGTGATGTACTAGAGAGATGGGGATGGAGGTTTGCTGCACCTTGGGCATGATAGAGAAGCAACAAGCAGTGGAACTCAAGAAGGCAGGCCTCACAGCTTATAACCACAACCTAGACACGTCAAGGGAATACTACCCAAATATTATTACCACAAGGAGCTATGATGAGCGTTTGAAAACCCTAGAATTTGTTCGTGATGCTGGAATCAATGTTTGTTCAGGTAATCTCTTACATCTTTGATTTTGACTCAAATTCAGATTGATATATTGAATATTAGATTGGATATTCATATATTCATAACTTATTTAGGAAAAAATTTCATTAATGAATAACTAATTGAAGAAAAGACTATGAAACAGGGGGAAATCCCTGCACATCATGAATTACAAAAGGGCTCCCCATCTGGCAATTTATTGAGACATAAAAGTAACTACAAAAAATGGAAATTTAGAGTCATGACTAATTGAAGGAAAAATAATTTCCTGGAACGCTTTCTTGCTGGTCAGAAAGCCAAAAAATTTACTAAAGTTGTAATTGTGACAGTTTGAAGAGGAAAATATTCATTTCTGTGAGGCATAGATATGATTTGTAATGGTTTGAGATTGCATCTCTGGTATTTAGCAAGTTTTAAAGGAAACGTCTACTTCCACTGGAGTAGATTTTTTATTGGAACCCACTAACTGAATGGAAAAGTTTCAACCACTAGAAAGGGAGTAAGGAAACTGAGACACATTGCATTTCTCAAAATCTCCACGGCTTCCTGGTTCCTGATCTGAGGGATTCACTTTTCTCATGATGGAAGGGAGGTATGTTAATGAAGGGACACATGTAACAATTTATTGGCTTCTGGAACAAAGAATTCTCGTTGATTAACATTGGCCTTCTATGACATTGCCTAGTTCTCTAAGGGGCCTTTTTCAGATGGTAAACATTCTATAGTGATTTTTTCCCTTTTTGTTGGCCTCTAGATTGTGGGGTACACTTTCCGGGAGCCTCTGTAATCGCACTCTTGATATTCAGGCCCCACTTGAAGAGTTTATGACAACTCCATTGGCTAGGTTTATCTAGATTATGAAGTTTGCCTTGTCCTCCCCTTTTGTACTCTACTCTCTTTTTATGGCACATTGTTGCCGTTTTTCTCCTCCGTAGAAAATAAAAGACCATATATAGGCAAATACTATGGTATTAATCTACCAGTAGTGGAAGAGCATAAAAGAAACACAAAATTCCTCTAATAAGGCATATCCTTTCTTCTATACTCGGAAAAAGGAGCATGATAAGGAAAAACCAGCTATATTAGAGAAGAATATATTGTTGGGGTTATCAATTCAACCAATGGACTTTCGAAGCATAATTCCTCTTTGGATGATGTTCAGCTTAGCAATAAGGAGTCCGGTTTTGACATTGAGGAGTAATATGGATTCAGTAATTAGCATTAGTAGCTTGAATTCAGAATACAATTTCTCAACTACAATGGATCGTGAAGAAGATATTAAAGAGTAGTCATTCAAATAGACTCTTGTTTCTTTATTTAAAGATGAAAATATTCCAATCATGCAATAATTTTAATGATTCTTCAGCTCCTTGTGACAACATTCCTACTTTATCAGCTGGATTGTCTCCCAATCTTTCCTCTAAAAAACAAAAATTCTCTTTTTTTCTCAAACTTTGTAATATTGAACTTCAAGAGATTATTCCCAAAGCTACCATTCTTTGACGAAGCAGTGTTCTAAGTTTCGTTGGTCCTTCTTTATCATGTTGTTTTGCTGAAGTGGAACGTCATTTTTAAATTCTAATGGTCTTGGGGGCTGCTATTTTTCTTCGGCATCATGATCAGAATATATGGTGTGGTTGATCAAAATTTAGAATCCTTGGTTGTTCAGAAGATTGCTTAAAGGATCAACACTGGATGTCCATCTAGAATACTGAGGTCGAGGTGTTTATATTTGTTTTGCAGCTTATGAGAACCATGATCACATATTCTACAATAGTTTTTTTTAAGAAAACATAAGAAGTCTTGATGTAGTTCATTTCACTAGGTCTCCCATTCATGAAATTCATACCGGCAATGAAGATTTTTTTGTGTTTGGAGCAGATTTTGCAGCTGGAAGGATGCAGTTTGGATTATTATGGTTTCTTGTTGTTCTTAACATTGTATATTATTTACTTTATTTGGATTCTCGTTCTTTCTATTGCTTTTGGCTCTTTTTCACTCTCTCTGGGAACTCCATGAATATTTTCTTCCTTTTCATTCATCAATAAAAAGTGTTTTTTTTTTGTTTTTAAAAAAATTAATCTTCCAGTAAAGACTTCCTTTGAAAGCTAAGCATTTATCTTCAATCTCTTTTGTTCTGAATAAATATGGCATTGGTATTTTCACGGCTAAATAATCTTATGAGAACTTGTTGTAATTCTTAAATTTATGGCAATAGGAGGAATAATTGGGCTTGGAGAAGCAGAAGAGGACCGAGTTGGTTTGCTACATACTCTGGCAACACTGCCCACACACCCTGAGAGCGTTCCCATCAACGCGCTGGTTGCAGTGAAAGGAACCCCTCTTCAAGATCAAAAAGTATCTCCTATTTACTCTAGAATAACCTTTTTGTGGTATTAATTTCGACATCAGCGCTTACACGCATGTTCGTAGTTGTTGCACAATTACTCTATCTTGATACCACAACTTTATTACTCATGAAAGTTTGTTGCATTGATTTCTATAGCGAATGGTTTTCTTACCTTTTCTTTCCAGCCTGTTGAAATATGGGAGATGATTCGAATGATCGCTACCGCACGAATCACAATGCCGAAAGCAATGGTAAGGTTGTCAGCAGGTAGAGTGAAGTTCTCCATGCCCGAGCAGGCGTTGTGCTTCCTCGCAGGAGCGAATTCTATCTTCACTGGGGAGAAACTGCTAACGACGCCAAATAACGATTTCGATGCTGATCAACTCATGTTCAAGATGCTGGGTCTGACTCCAAAAGCTCCCAGTTTCGCTGATGATGTTGAGAAAGCAGCTCCTGAAGAAGAGTCATTACAAGAAGCTGCTTCCAATTCATAAACCACTGCCTCCATTGAAATGAAGACTAATCTTCTCAAATGGATTGCTTCAGAAGCTCATGCTATTGGTCAACTCTCTCACTCTCTCTCTCCCTCTCTCTCTTAATTTTTATTTATCTGCATCTCACTGTTTATTGTAGCAAAATTTGGTCAACCTTTGTT
>JAOANK020000055.1:279535-289716 GCA_026257165.2 Telfairia occidentalis | reverse complement strand
ACAAATTATAGAGATATTTTTTATAATTAAACATTTTTTAAAATATCATAATTTTTTTATTTTTTAAATATAACATAAGTTTAACTTTTTTAATATTTTTTTTACAACATATTTAAGTTTTACTTTGATTTAGATTATGCTATTTTTATTGAATTATAAATATTTTACTATATTTGTAAATGCATGTTTATTTTATGCTAATTATGTAAATACTTCTTTATTTTTATTTTTTGTTTTTATATTCTAAAATACATTCAATTGTAATTTCTAAACTTTTAAAAAGTGAAACTTATTCATATTTGATTTTCGAAATGAGTACTACCAACTATCAACTTATTCATAACTTGATCTTCTAAATAATGCCAAATCGAGCATATTTCAAATAGTTAAGACATATCTTCTCAACTAAAAGTTCGTGAGTTTGAATCACCACCTCCATATGTTGTCGAAAAAAAAAAAGAATTCTAAACTAAGGCAAGGGATATTATTGAAGTGGAATTGAAGATGAATCAAAAGAGGGAAAAATGAGTAGGAAACTTCATTATTGCACCAAGACAAATTAACAATCTAATACATATATATATGTTGACAAAAATGGCTATAGTTGAAGAAGGAATCCATGAGATTTGGGATATGGAAAGTTCTAGAGTCCCTCAATATTATAATTGAGAAACAAAGTTAACTTTTACATGTAATTTTCAACATATTTTGTCAAAAAACGTAACCTAACAAAATCCAATCAAGATGTTGGTTTATTATAGAAGGAACGACAAAAGTCTTCGAGAAATTAAATCAAGTCCTTACAAGATGAAGAATAACTGAATCAGACCACCACAACGTGATTGTTATCTTTTAATAATAACACTGTTAGACAGATGTATATTCGGAAATCTTCATGTCATCTAATAATTTCTAAATATAAATTTGAGGTACTTTGTGATTTATGATCTCTTATAAATTTGATGGTGTAAAATTGACAACCATACTATGGCGGCTTCCTCCAATAATTTTTTTTTTTTTTTTTACAAAAGTGGCCTCTCATTATTAACGAGAAATTAAGTTTGTATTTTTTAAAAAATAAAAATACTAGAGAGAAACTATATATATATTAAATAACCATGTAATTAACTAGTAAATAATATTAATACTAATTTTCACGTTAAAAATATAAAATTTTAACTAAATTATATAGCAAATTTAGATTTGTCTTCTGGAAAAAATTTTAATTTAATCGTATCTCTCTGCTACAAAATTCAGTTTTGAAAAATATTAGGATAAAGGATGTGGAAAAACTATATCAAATATATTGTAACGTATACTCGATTTAAATTTTAGACAAGGCAACAAAGATTAATCAAACACTAGGTGAAAAGTTGAATAGGCTAAAAAGAAAATGAACATGTAATTACTTAGAATGGTTCAAATTTATATATATATAAAAAAAAAAAAAACTTAAAGATTAAGTCACATTTGACCATTTAAATTTACTTTGTCAATGCCTTAGTCTAATTAAATTACATTTTTTTAATAAAAAATGATTAATAAAATTATTTGGTAGGAAGTTTATCCCAAATCTACCCCCAAGTTAGATTCGAATATTACTAGTACAGCCGCCATAATTGCGTGTCCGAGACGGTGTCCGAGTAAATGACAGCCAATTACTCTGACTAACGTGGCGTCCTTACAATGGACCTTCTTTAGTCAAATTAAGTGGGCCCGAGGGTACGTGGCGTTAGGTGATTTGTGGTGAAATAAATAATTCCCGACTGACACGGTGTTTTTATTTTTCATTTTGGGAAATTATTGTTTGTTGTGACAGACAAGCCACGTGGGGAATAATTGTCCTTATCTGTTGGGGGCTGAGCCCCAATTATTAGGCACGTGTCTCTTTCTCTCGCCCCCCCCCCCCCTCCAAAAAAAAAATATATTATATTTTGTCATGGCTAATACGATGTATGTATGTATGGCATTTGCCCTTTTTTACTTGTGGGTTCCACACTTCTTTCTTATATTTTGAATTTTATGATTTTTTCCCAAAGGAAGGTCAGGAGAGAATCGCTCGACTCAACGATGTTTGATTGTTATAGGAATCACACGAGACCTTATTCAAGTAGGTAGTTATCATGAAATTTGAACCTCTTCCTTGAAAGTTTATTTCTCTTTTCGGTGAAATTACAAATTTAAGGTCGTGTCTTATAAGTTCTCAAACTTTAAAAAATTTCTAATAGGATCGTTCATGTATCTTCAAGTATATGTCTGATAAAGTTTAAAAGTTTAAAATTGTATAAGTCTATAAACTTTCAATTTTGTGTCTAATGAATCTCTGTTGTTATATTCAATATTATTTTAGTACGACATAAATCTTGATTTTTCATTTTTATATCTAATAAAGTTGGTAGAATTTTAAGAAATATCGAATATGGCATAGACTTATTAAACACAAAATTGAAAGTTCGGAAATCTTTTACACATTTTATAAAAAGTTTAAAGACCTATTAAATATAATACCTGAAACTTCAAGAACTAAATTTATAAAATTTCACTTGAATTATATTAAATGAAACCTAGGATGGTTATGTCATTTCTCGATTCTTAAAATTGCAAGTTGGACTTTGATATATTTAATTTATATATATATATATAGTTCAACAACATGAAGAGGTAAAGATTCAAATCTACGACTTTTTAATCAAAAAAATATGTTTTAGACTTACTCGCACGTGCGCTTTTCCAAATCATTGCCATGAGTGGGGTATGTATGGCGGCAATGTAAATCATTTCGCCCTTTAAGTTGTAGGTTCCACACTTCTTTTGGATTCAATGAATTTCATATTTTTTTCTTCCTAAAACAAAAAGTTGAGAAATGTCATTCATAGATTTTTGAATTTTTTTTTTTTTTTTTTTTGGTTAGAGAAATTTTAATTATTTTTACCTTTGAACTTATTATTATGTATGTAAATCATGGTCATGTATGAAAAAAATGTTCTTATTTTGAATGTTTTAAAATAAAATAAAATTTCAAAGAATGTCTTTTTTTTTTCCATCTTTAACTTTGTTAATCTAACTTGTTTTGTTTTGGGGGGGAAAAAATTAATTTATGCTAGCGGTTGAAATTAGTTGGGTGAAGCAATTGAAAGCCTTAAACCTATTATTTGATTAATTAAAATTTTAGACTTTAAGTGATAAAATCTATACCTTTAATTCATTAGGGCTTCATTATTCCTCGCTCTCTATTTTTCTTCATTGATTACGAAAAGTTCAGTAAGCAGTTTGAGGTAGTCAAAATTAATGTCGTGTCATAGTTTACTTAGATCGTTTGGCTTTGAGTATGATTTAGAGTAGCATAACATTTATTTTTCGTACCATTTTGTTAACTATTTAGAGAAGAATACTTATTTCGTGTGTTAGGCACATAAAATTAGGTAATTTAAAGTTGGTTTGGAAAAAAATCCAAGTGTCCCTTTATCGAAAGACTTCTCCCTTGGCTTCAAAGCAGTTTAGGTAATTTGACGTTCGTTCGAGAATACCAAAACATTCTCTTAGTGATTGTTCCTTCCACAAGAACACGAAAGCAAAACAAATAAACCCTCTATGAGAAATTTATCATCCTCATTTCAAAAAGCGTTTCTTTTAATCTATAATTACTTAAGTTGCCTCTAAAAAAATGTCATCGTCTCTGAGACAAATGAATATTCTTATGACACTTTCTTTATTGGTTAACAAAATTAATTGTAATAGTTTTTTTTGGTAAACACAATATTAAAATTAAGTTTTGCTTTTGATTTAAAAACAATCACCCAATCAAAACCATTGTATTTTTTTTTTACATGCACATATTTTTGTTTTAATTCCCTTTTTTTTGGTTTTTTGCAACTTGTGACAAGAAAAAAAAAAAACAATAAAGTAAGTTAGGTAGCCATGTATAGTGCTCATTGCCTTGCTAAATTTTGGGACAATGCATTTTTTAGATGATGTTGTTGTTTCCAAATCTTTCCATTCTCAAAACTCTTTTTGAAATTGAATAATTGCAAAATGGTCAAATAATTTTCAAATTATTGTAAAAGTGCCAAAATGAAGTTTGGCATTTAATATAAGAAATAAATTAATACATACTTCAATCTTTAATAATATGAAGAAGAAACAAAAATCTAAATGCACAAGAATGAGATTTCGTTAGGTGAATAATGAAACCTAAAAATTGTTTCTTATCGAATACGTTCTTTATTGCACCAAAGATCATCACCCTAACCCACCTTCTTTAGCCCTACATATTATATCTTAGGTTTAAATTTTGTTTTGGTCTCCGGACTTTCAAGTTTATTATATTTTGGTCTCTAAACTTTCAAAATGTTCATTTTGGTTTTTAAACTTTCAAATTTTTTCTATTTTAATTTTTAAACTTTCAAAATATTCGTTTTGGTCTATGAACTTTCAAAAAGTAATCATTTTGATCCTCATCTTTATTTTATTTTTAACAAATTAATGATTAGTTTTAAATATATGAAGAAGTATGTTAATGTGAGTATGTATTTAAGCCACATAAGTTGAGGACAAGCATTTAACAAATAAATATTAAATGGTAAAATTATATACCAAATACCAAAATGATTATTTTTTATAAGTTCAGGGACTAAAATAGATATTTTGAAAATCTTAAAAAAAATTAAATAATATTCTTCACGTTTGATTATAATTCTTTAATTTTGGTAAACACTATCAAAGAGAATGTAAACACTATCGGATGATGACATGAGCTTTAGATCTATGTAATCAAACAAATTTATTGTTTAACTTATTTTTTAAAATTATATAATATAAATATTATATTTATACATATTTTTTCATGAAAAAATGTTTAAATTAGAATGTTTTTAGGTACATTAATTTAGGGGGAAACACGTGTAAAACAGCCGCAAACCTTTTTTTATATCGTCACAGTGCATGTTTGAAAAATAAAAAATCACAGCCACAAACTTCTTGACGCGTGGCTGTCATTCATCACCAACTTGTCATTCCAGCTGTCCATGGCACCATGCTGATGCATACATATGTATTTCACCATCCATTCACATCCATCATCAAAATATCATGCATCCCATAGAACCCACCATTTAAAAAATAAAATAAAATAAAATAATAATAATAAAAGAAGAAGAAAAGTTAAATTAGGGAAAATTCCTAGAAAATTGATACTATTTTCCCTTTCAATTTCTTATTTATCAAATCATATCCCACTAACCTAGTTATAAAACTTTTTTTTTTTTAAAGAATATCAATATTCAAATAAATAAATAAATTATGACTCGAATCTTTTGTCCGGTAAAAAAATTACTAATCTCTTGATTAGTTGAACTATACTTAAGTCATTGGGTTATTTTCTTTTATTAATTTCAAACATTACCATACTTTCTCATAAGTATGTAAATGTTTGATTCATGATTTTTTTTTTTCATGATTTGTTTTCTGATTAAGGCTTTTATTAGAGTTTTTCATAATAAATATCTAAGAGTAATCAACTATGGCTAAGTTGGAAAAACGAGTTTGGCTTAGTTTTTGGCATAAAATAATTAATATTTAGGATAAAGACAATGATTACCATTATTATGAGAAATGTTAGAGAACATAAATTGATTGTCCGGAGCAGTGGAAAATAATTGTGTGCCAATGAGTTTGACCATATTAATTATTGTTAGGTTAAGAGGCGTGATGATGTTGTCGACATGCCTAATATTATTTGGATTGAATGATAAAGTATTCTAAGGTCTTAATGGATTGTGGTTAGAAAGATACTCGATTTAGATGACTTGACCTGACCACACATGAACATCGACATATCTTGACTTGTTGAATATCAATTAGCCATGCGTTATACTACTATTATATGCCATGGTTGTGTAAGTCTCGATAGGGATAATAGCTCAATATAATGGTCGTATTCGAGTAGTGAAGCTATGGGCCCATACATTTACTAACAATTATTATTATTATTTATTATTATTATTATTTGAAATCGTGTTGTAAAATTTTAAATGAAGTTATAACTAAAGAAAATTAGGGTTTAAATCTTATTTTAATTCATGAATTTTTAGGTTTATTTTATTTTGGTTCTTGAACGTTTAAAATGTCAATTTTAAAAATAACAATCACGATAATGGTTCTTGAAAGTACATAATTAAAATTAAATCCAAATCATAAAGAAAAACTTTGTAATTCTAAAAAAAAATCATATTTCTCAAAGTATAGATATTTTTATTCAACCAAAAAAAGAAAATCAAATGACAAACAAAAATTTTTCAAATATATATAAAATTATATTTATTGACTTATACCAAAAAATATAAAATAATAAAAATTAAATGAATTTTTATTCTCTGTTGGTTTACCAGGTGGGCTCAGCTTTATAAGCAGCCACTTCGTTTCGTTTTCCCTACGCGCTTGGCGAAGCAGCAGAAGCAAAGTACAGACGCAGAAGAACTGCCGAATCCCAAATTGAAAATGAGTTCCTTTTCATACCAATCCGAATCTCAGATTTCTCCTGAAATCCCCATTGGAGGGGACCCAGAATCCCAATCCTTCAATTTCGAATCTGGTTTCAGCTCTGAAGACGACGATCGTGACGAGTCGGAGAAGACGACCGACTGGAAGAAGAAGAAGAACCAGATCTTGCTTGAGGGCTTCGTTGAGGCTACCGATGAGGAGAATTTGGCGAGGACGAAGAGCTTGACGGATGATGATCTCGAGGAGCTTAAAGGCTGTGTGGATCTAGGTTTCGCGTTTTGCTACGACGAGATTCCCGAGCTCTGCAACACCTTGCCGGCGCTCGAGCTCTGCTATTCGATGAGCCAGAAGTTTATGGATGAGCACCAGAAGGTTCCGGAAAGTTCTCCGCTGGAGTCGGTGGATTCGGGTTCGAGTCCAATTCCGAACTGGAAGATCTCTAGCCCTGGTGAGCTATTCGATTCAGAATCTCAGTATTGATTTTCTCGAGAACAATTGTTAGTGTTCATGTGTCGAAATTAGTGTTCATGTGTCGAAATTTGAAACGAATGCTCCGTCTGCTTAACTTTTTTTTTTTTTTGAATTTTTGAATTTTTGAGTCTTCGGCACATATTTTGAATATGATTAGGTTTTGTGAACATTGGGTTTTGAATTTGTTCTCTGTTCAGGTGATCATCCAGAAGATGTCAAAGCGAGGCTCAAATATTGGGCACAAGCGGTGGCTTGTACTGTCAGATTATGCAACTGAAAGAGTCTGCAAATTTAGTAGACTGTTGTGTGGATGGGCCATTTTTCAAGATTGTAAAAGAAGATAACATGAATTTTCCTCTTGAGCTCGTGCTTTGCAATCCCTTTCAGAAAGCCATCTCCATAAGGTTTTCCATTTGTAGCCAGAGATGGGTTCTCTGAGACTGTATGTTTGGTCTGATTTTGATGATGGATGAAGAAAGAAAAAGAAGAAAGAAGGAGAAGAAGAAGAATGTCTCAGGTTTGAGATCAGCCAACGATCCATTTGACTTATGAGTCTGATTCAATTCTTTATTAATAAATTGTAATAAGTTGAACGTTGAAGAAGCATTGTTTCTCTCAAAATTTGGTTTGGCATCTCTGATTATGTTTGCTGCTTTGTGAGTTTGGTGATTTTCCAATTCCAATCTTAGTTAGTTTAGTGGCTTTTATGCAGTGGTGAGAGCCCCATCAAAGCTTCACCAACAGCCTTTTGCTTCACACCTCTGCACATGCTGAGGTAACTAACCTAACTGAAAAGAACGCCATGATGGTTCTATTGATGTTCCATTTTTTGGTCTTGTTTTCATATTTTTGTGGCTTCCTGAGTGCTAACCAATCCTAGATTGTGCTAACTATTTCTGTTCAGTCCACAAATATGGCTGGCTGAATACCAGTTTGCTCGATGTTGCTGGGAGAGGTGGGGGAGAAACTGCCTGCTTTGTCTCGATTTATGATCAATATGCATCATGAACTTGGAGATTGTTCCTGGTTTTGCATGGTGAATGATGGTCTCTTGTAATGACATGACTATAGAACAATCAATCGAACTTCATTAACTTGTGTTCCCTTCATTCCATTGGTTTTTACTTTTGTGACTTCCTGAGTGCTAACTATTTCTGTTTAGTCCACTCATATGGCTGGATGACTACCCGTTCGCTCGATGTTGCTGGGAGAGGTAGGGGAGAAGAAGAACTGCTTGCTTTAACTCAATTTATGATCCGTTTGCAATTTGAACTTGGAGGTGTTTTCTGGTTCTGTATTGCGAGTGATCATTTGTTGTAATGACATGACCAGGAAACGATCAATCGATCTTTTTTGACTTCCGTTCCCTTCGTATGGTTGGTTCTTACTTTTGTGGCTTTCTAAGTGCTAACTATTTCTGTTCAGTCCACGCATATGGCTGGACGAATACCTGTTTGCCTGACGATGCTGGGAGAGGTGGAGGAGAACTTGCCTGCTTCTTGTCTCCATTAAATCCATTTGCATCTTGAATTTGGAGATGTTTTCTGGTTTTGAATTCTGAATGATATGGTTATCGATCATTTTCGACTCGTTCCCTTCGGTTGGTCAGTTCTTATTTTTGGTTCATGGAAAGAGCAGTTAAAGAAAGTCATCAGCCTTCGCATTGAGTCCATTAGTTTTTTTGTTAGGAAATCTCTGGGTTCTGTCATATGGTACAAGGAGAAAGAAAACTGCACAAGGGGCAGTGAAGATGAACAAAGCCACATCTGAGTGAGTCTTTGAGGGTCACAAAGCTAAAAGAAAGAGCTTCTGATTTCACTCTTTCATGTAACCTCCAAGAAGCTTCTCATTCATTGATGCAATTCTAGCTTTGTGATTGTTCTGGAATCACACTTTGTGTAAGATCTGAATTCTGCTGTTTTGGTCTTTTAAGAAGATGGTTATTTTTTAGTTCTAAGGCTGAGTCTCCACAGAAGAAACAGGAACTCCATGACAGCTTGTTTTGCAAAACAGGTGTGTTGAAATATTTTTAAGAATTGTAATCGAGTGTTTTGTAAATATTTAGGTTATTTTGCACAGCTTATTCATCTCTACGATGATGAAAGCGAAATAACTTTGGAAATTTGTTATTGATAAGTTCCTTTATGATGGTGAATCGATTGACTTGTATTTTTGCTCTTATGCTATGTCATTTTTTTAGGTATGTCCTCGCTCATGCTTTATAAGCACTTTTATGAAAGTAATACCATATATCAAAATATTTGTTACTAATTATTTTTTTTCAATAAAGTGCTTATAAATAAAGTACTTGTTTTAAAAGTATTTTCAAACACATCTATGATATAGTATATCTAATGTAAATCCTCCTTATGTAGGGGTAGATGATTCAAATTTATGATCTCTTGGTTAGGGAAATATGAAAATCAGTTGAGCTATGTTCGGTTTAAGGTCGTTACTGTAATCACTTATTAGTTCTATAAAATATAATATTTTTAGAAAACATACTATAGAAAATCAATGAAAAAAACTTTATATAAACAGTTAGCCAAATATGTTCATTGAATCTGCTTTGGGATGTTAGTAAATTGTTGTTTACACTTTGCAAAAACAAAATTTTGTTTTGTTATGCAAAAGATAATTATGTTTGAATGTGTTTTGTATGAAGTGATGTGTTGTGGAAGATGGGGGAATAATCCATTGGATAATTCTCTTAAAGGCAACTTCTTTAAACTAAGGTAGTCATCACATCAAGTTGAAACAAGTTGCTTCCACTCAAAGAATTTTGAAACTTAGGTGAAATCCTTTCTATTAAGAAGTAGCCAAACTTATCTTGAATGAGAAAAGATAGATATAGAAATAAAATTATGTCATTTCAATTTGTATAATTAATAAATTTATGGCCGAACCAAACATAGCTCAATTGGTTAAGAAATATTTCTTCGATTAAAAGGTTGTGGGTTTGAATCTCTACTTCACGTATTGTTGAACTAAAAAAAATCATGGTATATGTGAAATCATCTTTTAAACTCTCTAGATAATACTTTCGAGGTTATATCATAGTTTTAGGTCTTCTGTTTTAGTTCAAATACAATATTTCAAATGATGTTGCATATTGTATATGTTATTTTTTAAACTAAAAATCAGTGCATTTTTGCTAACTTGAACCTAGCTCATTTGAAAAAAAAAAAAAAAAAAATATTTTACCAAAATTT
>JAOANK020000055.1:254280-269605 GCA_026257165.2 Telfairia occidentalis | reverse complement strand
GATGTGCTATTAATGTCACCTCTATGCTCAATTTCAACCTTGCAAATGTTGCCCTTCAAAGCCCTAAATGGTCCTACCTCGCTCAAGTCAGCGTATAACACATGAAATGGAGATTGAACCGAGCTTACCAAATTTTCTAGATGAAGCATGAATGCTTGCTAAATCTTCTTGGCCTTGGATCATGTATAGGTTTTGTTGGAAGTTGTGGAGCACCGTGGTCCTTATCATATTCCCACTCTTCGAAAGGATTCGTCCTCGAATTAGGAAAGTAATCACCTACATCAAAAAGACTCAAATCAACAACATTGATAGTAGAACTTACTAAAAATTCTCCAAGAAGATTGATCTTGTAGGCATTGTTGTTAATTCTTTCAAGAACTTGGTAAGATAATCCCTCGTTGTGAAAGTGTACCCCAACCCAATCACTCAATTGAAAAAAGAGTTCCTTCTGGCCCATTGCTAATTCATAAAGAAAATTTGAAGTTTTGTTTCTCAGTCTTCTCCTTGACCTTTTTGTGCAAGGTCTTAATCAAATCACTGACAAAAATATTAGAGTGAATAAGAAGCAAATCAAGAGGTGTAAGTGGATTGAATTCATAAACAACTTCAAAAGGAGAACACTGAATTATACCATGAATTTCTCAATTATATGCAAACTCTACAACTGGCAAACATTCTTCCTAAGACTTAATATTCTTTAGAAATAATAGCCCTTAGTAAAGCTCCCAATGTGTTATTGGCCATCTCAGTTTGCTGATCAGTTTGAGGATGACAAGTAGTTGAAAATAACAATTTAGTACCCAACTTACCCCACAATAATTTCTAAAAGTGGCTTAAAAGTTTAGCTTCCCTATTACTAACTATAGTTCTAGGAATTTCATGTAACCTTACCACTTCTATAAAGAATAAGTCAGCACATGCTTCGCATCATTGGTTTTGTAACATGCTATAAAATGAGCCATTTTTATTAAATATGCCCACAACAACAAAAATTCTATCCCTACCCTTTTTAGTTTTAGGCAAAAAAAAAAAACAAATTCATAGATATGTTAGTCCAAGGTTCATTAGGTACATTCAATGGAGTGTACAATCCATACAGTTGTGATTTAGACTTAGCCTTAGCCTTTTTGCATTTAAAACATTGGCTACACACTTTATGCACATCATATTTCATCTTAGGCCAAAAGAAGTGTTCATGCAACATATCATAAGTTTTATGAATCCTAAAATGTCTCATCAATTCACCCCCATGGGCTTCTTTCATAAGCAATTCTCTAATAAAACATCTAGGAACACAAAACTAACTTTTCTTAAATAAAACTCATGAAAGACATAATAATCATCCATAGCTTTTACAGTAAGTCAAGTTGTATGAATGGTTCCAAAGTCATGGTCATCTATATCTAACTTCTTAACATGCTCAAATCCCAGAATTTTTGCACTAAGAGAAGTAAAGAGATTATATTGTCTGGACAATGCATCAGCCATCACATTGTCTTACCTTGCTTGTATTTGATAACATAAGGAAATTTTTCAATAAACTCTACCCATTTTGCATGCCTATGGTTTAGTTTGCTTTGACCTTTAAGTTCCTTTAAGTTTTCATAATCAGTGTGGATTACAAGCTTTCTTGGCCATAAGTAGTGTTGCCATACCTGCAATGTACGAACTAAAGTAAACAATTCTTTATCATAAGTAGGATACAAAAACATTGCCCCATTTAGTTTTTCAATAAAATACATTAAGAGTCTTTCCATCTTGCATTAAAACATCACCTATGCCTAAACAACTTGCACCACACTCAATTTCAAAAGTTTTTTCATAGTTAGACAAGACAAGTAATGGTACATTGGTTAATTTTTTTTCTTTAGTTCATTGAAACCTTTCTCTTGCATTTCTCCTCATTCACAAACACAACATTCTTTTTCACGAAATCATTCAATGGTGCACTATGGTACTAAAGTTATTTATAAACCTCCTATAGAAACTAACTAGACCATGAAAACTCCTAACTTCACTTGCATTTTTTGGTGTTTGCCAGTCCCTAATTGCCTTAACTTTCTCTTCATCTACTTCTACGCCATTTTTACCAACTATGAAGCCAAAGAAGTTAACCTTTTCCATGCAAGAACTACACGTACTAAAATTAGCATAAAGCCTCTCTTTTCTAAGTGTAAACAAAACTTACCTAACATGTTTCACATGCTCAAGCAAAGTCTTGGAATAAATTAAAATATCATCAAAATACACAACAACATACTTTTCCAAGTATTCTCTCAAAACATGATTCATTAAGCGCATAAATGTACTAGAAGCATTAGTTAACCCAAAAGGCATAACAAGCAATTCATACAATCCAAACTTAGTTTTGAAAGTTGTTTTCCATTCATCTCCTACATGCATCCTAATTTGATGATATCTGGATTTCAAATTAATCTTTGTAAATGGACATGAAACATGCAATTCGTTAAGCATATCATCTAGCTTAGGAATGGGATGGCGATACTTTAGAGTGATTTTGTTGATGGCTCTACAATCCACGCACATATGCCAACTCCCATCCTTCTTTGGCATTGATAAGACAGGTACAAAACATAGACTCAAACTTTCTCATACACAGCCCTTCTCCATGAGCTCCTCCACTTGCCCTTGAATCTCTTTGGTATCGTTTGGATTTGCCCAATAAGGTGGCCAATTTGGATTAACAACCCTTCGAATGAACTATATTTTATGTTCAATATTTCTAATTGGAGGTAATCTTTTAGGTACTTCATCTTGAAACACATCCTCAGATTCCTGCAAAAGAGATTGAAACACAAGGAAAAGACAAGTTGTTATGATTAGAGGCCAAATATCCTTATACATTACTACAAAGACTAGCTTTAGGGAAAAGATTTCCCTTCTCACCTCTCCCACCCTTGCCAAACAACTCACTTTGTTTTCTTTTCTTTCAATTTTATCTTTTTTTCACTCTTCTCTCAACTATTTTTCTCTTTGATTTTTCTCTAATTTTTCATCCACATCTTTCTTTTCTTTCAATTTTTTTCTTCAAACTCCTTTATTTTTTTTTCTCCAACTTCAATTGATTAGCAAATACATCTTTAAAACACAAAGGTACAAGAGTAGTTTTCCTACCATCTCTTGCAAAAGAATACCTATTTGAATAACCATCATACAAGACCTTCGTATCAAATTGCCAAAGTTGGCCAAGCAATATGTCTCCAGGATGCATAGGCAACACATCACATAGAACCTCATCTTTATACTTTCCTGAAGTAAAAGAAATTAAAGCTTGAGAAACTACCTTCATTGTCCCATTATCTTTGAGCCATTGAAGATTATAAGGTTTAGGATGGTATTGAGATGGAATTTGCAACCTTTAAATAAAAAATATACTTACGATATTGGTGCAACTTCCACTGTCAATAACAAGACTATAAGGAGTCCCATTAACTAAACACCTCGTGTGGAATAAGTTGTCTCTTTAGTCAACGACATCATTCTCCTTAACTTGAGTGTTAAGAAGCCTCCTTGTAACAAATGCCAAATGACTCCCATCTTCTAATTCCTCCTCATTCTCCCTCGCTTCTCCTTCACATAGCTCATCTTGGTCACATTCCTCTCCATCTGTGACAACTTCTTCATTCTCAATGATCAAGGTTCTTTTCTTTGGACAATCTTGGCTTATATGACCAATCCATTCACACTTCTAACATTTAATGTCTCTATTTCTCTCTTGAACCTCCTTGGACCTTTTTACCTTTTCCTTGCCCTTAGAGCTTTTAGCCTTGTCCTTCTCTTCAAACTCAAACTTTCCTCTAGGTTTCAAATCTACCTTTCTAGTGTTTGCAATCTTTTTCCAAGTGTTAGCAGAAAAAGTATAGCTCTAGTAGTGCTCCTTATCCCAAGCTAATTGCCCTTAAATTTTCACAGTAAGGTGTAACAATTCTTTCATATAAAAGTAAGTTTACCTATCCACTTGAATGACCCATTCTCGATTCAACCTTACAAGGAATCTCGCCATTGTATCCTCCTCATCTTCCTCAATATTGGCTCCATTCATAAGCATCTTCATTTCTTTGTAATAATCATCCACACTTTTCGATCCTTGTTGCAAAGAATAGAGTTTTTGCTTGAGTTCTAGGGAATAATGCTTAGGAATGGACCTCTTCCTCATTAAGGCCTTTAGTTCCTCCCAAGTTTCAATTCGTTCTTCATAATTTATTTTCAATTCTGCTTTCAAAGATGTCCACCAAATATTTGCATAGTCGTAAAACTCAGCCATGGCAAGCTTCAACTTCCTTTCTTCACTAAAATTATTGCAATAAAAAAACATGTTCAATTTTACTCTCATATTTCAAATACTCCTCCAAATCAGTGCTCCCACGAAAGGTAGGAATCTTAAGCTTAACTTTCCCAACTCATCTTTCCTATCTTCGCTCATTTTGGTACTCCTTCTCAACCCTTGTTGGTGGTAACATTTCTCTTCCCTTTCTTGACTCATTATTGTATACTCAGTAACGAAATATATTTTAGAACCTCACACACTCAACTCACTGATTTTACAATCGTCACACTTGTGTTTACCACACGCAAAGGTACGCTATTTTAAAAAGTGGCTAAATTAGGATCTTGGGTAGGCTAATAAGTGGATCAAGCAATTCTTATGATAGTGACCTATTCAAGTCAACCAAGACAAGATAATTATGCAATAAGAGCAAAATAAAACAGAGGAAACAAAGGAAGGATCAAAAAAGTTAAGAAAGTTAAAAAGACAATTTTAAGTACAACTACACATATAATTGGAATGCAAGAAATGAATGCTTTCTGTCATGATTTTGGCTATATGCTCTTCTTGAGTTTTAAAGATAGCAATCAACTCTAACTATTCTTTCTAGGACAAAGAAATGAATTTGAAAGTTATCATAAAGTTCTAATAGCCAACATAAGCATTAAATGTTGCAATTACAAATTTGGACAACTTTAACAAAATTGGAATGGCAACAGATTTGAACGTCAAGTAAATGTGAAATTGGCCTAATAATTGAGGGAAAATAATGATAAATGATGTAATATCACTATTAACTCATATTGGTTCAGATTTCAAAGATCAAACAGCAAGTTTGCATGAACAGTTTTAAAGAAATCAACATGAACAATTTCTCGATGTTGTTTCTTCTTCTTCTTCTTCTTCTTCTTCTTCTTCTTTGACTTTGAGGATCTAAACATGATCTTAGAGTTTGAAATGAGATCAAAACAGAATGATGAAGAATAATGAATAAATGGCAGCAACAAAAAGTATGGACATAATTGAACCTGATGAATGAACAAATGCAGAAATGAAAGATAAAATCAATTCTAGAGTAGGCTACAAAGATGCAACCTATGCTCTAATACCAAAGGATAATGCAATCCTAATTCTTAGCCCAAAGTTCCAAGCTTTTATTGAAGAAAGAACACTTGAATCAAAGAAATTAACACCTCCTTATGCAAAATTCATATCAACAAAGAGATAAGGCTAGAATTACATTACCTCTTAAGATCAAAGATCTAGAAGAAAGATTTGGAAATCTTGTTTAGATTGAGCCACTCCACAATCAAACTTGATCAAGGCTTGATTGAATGGCTCGAATGCAATCTATCACAAGAATTACAAGAAAACTTAGAAATGGCAAAGCAGATTTCTAAGGAAAAATCTCAAACTTTAGAACTCAATTTTCATTCATCAGAATTTAATCTTACAAAGCAAATTTTGTGGGTATCTGTGGCCACACAAAAGAACCCCTAACCCTTCAAATGCGTAAAATTCAGCTACAAAAAGTAATGGTCATGATTGGAAAGTTTGGTAACTCCTATCATTTGATTATATAAACTTTAAAACTAACATTTAGAAGCTAAAAATACACCCAAGAGTTTATGAAACTAATACAATAAGTCTCCAAGGTGTCGTGTTATTAATGTCACCTTCATGCTCAATTTCAACCTTGCAAATATTGATCTTTAAAGCTCGTAATGGTCCTTTCTCGATCGAATCAGCATGTAACACATGAAATGGAGGCTGAACTGAGCCTACCCATTTTTTTAGATGAAGAATGAATGCTTGATAAATGTTCTTACCACGGGCAAACTTCAGAAGCTCCTACTGGAAGGAGTGATTTGTCGATGGTCTTCAAAAACTATTTGGAGCAAAAGTGTGGATTCGCCAAGACGAAATTTACAATGGAAGAATCCTATGGGATAATATAACCTATGGAGATTTATCTAACCTCATAGTCAACAAAGATATCAAATTCTATAACATGAGAACAATTCAATCGAAGTCCAATGAAGAGAAATAGGAAAATTCTCTGAACATTATGGTTGTGGAAAACTCAGACCCCCATCTTCCCAAAGATAGATGAGGTTAACTAAACGATATAGTAATCAAATGCACAACTATCCTTCAAATTATGATCATAATAAATCATACCAAAGATAAGAGTTATGCAAGGAAGCCGTATAGTAACCATTTATCTAAAAAAGGATCATCAAGTAAAGTTCAATGTTACAAGTGCAGAAAAGTGGCACATTATGCCAACAAATGTACAATAGTCAAGAAAATTGAAGAATTAAATATTGATGATGATCTCAAAGATACCCTATTGGGTATGTTCAACTTAGGTTCATAATACTCTTTCAGAAGAAACTGATATAGACGACACCCCTCAAGAATTCTAATAGGAAGATTGCTCAAAATCATGTGGATGTAAAACTAGAACTCGAGATCAAGAAACCATGCTTGATCTAGTTGACAAGACGAAGGACATAGATGTCAAGGAAGCCATTCTTCAGCAGTTGAAGAATTAAATTCTTGAAGAAAAAGAACTTTCAAAGACTTTAAGCTATTAAATACAAAACCAATCGTCGAACGCTTCATGAAGAACGAGGTTTCGATGTAACTATTCAAGATCTACAAAAAGATATCAAAGACTTCAAAAGACACATGATAAATATGTAGTCAAACATGGGGAACATGCAAGCTAACATGGCTAGCATGAGGACAGATCTACTCAACATGAGCATAAAGACAATGGCTTTTGCTAATCCAGGACCCATCACAGCAGGACAATCAACAATAGCTGAAGGAGATCAAATCAACGAAGATGCAACTTTCCTCAACACCATAAAAGAAATACATTTTAAAAAATGGTACTCACTATTAACCTTGCAAAACAAAGGACTCCGAATTACTCTCAAAGCTCTAATCGATTCGAGAACCCATAAAAATTGAATCAAGAAGGACTAATCCCCACTCAATTCTTCAATATATATATATATATATATATATATATATAGGAGCAATTATGTGGTGCAAACAGACAAAGATTAATTATCAATTACAAGTTATCAAAAGTTCATGTGTGCAATCAAGGAGTAGGCTTTCTCAACTTCTTCTTTTTAGTTAGGGACCTAGGGTAAGAATTGATATTAGGTACTCCATTTATGACACAATTATATCTATTTTTTGTCCCTAAGAAAGGCTTAGTTACCTATCTAAGAAACAAGAAGATACAGTTCAAATTCTCAAACTTAGTTACTCAAAAGGAGATCTCGAACATCCAGAAAACATCAATTAGAAGTTCTATCAACCTCCTTCAAAAGAAAGAGAAGCAAATACGGTAACTCAAAGATAGGATAGAATCCAGGACGATTGAACCCCAACTTAAAGACTTGAAAGTTCAAAAACAAATTGAAGAATTCAAAGCAGCTATAGAAAGAGAAATATGCTCAACTCTTTCCAACGCATTCTGGGAAAGGAAAAGATGCATGGTAAATTTACCATATACCAAAAACTTTGCCGAAGAAAATATTCCTACCAAAGCCAAACCAATTCAAATGAGCTCAAAATTATTAAAGTTCTACAACAGTAAAGTTGATGATCTTCTAAAAAAGAGGGTTAATTAGACCATCAAAGCGTTTGTGGTCATGCTCAGCATTTTATGACAACAATCAAGCTGAAAAAGAATGAGGAGTTCCAAAGTTAGTCATCAATTATACGATATCTAATTATAAATAAATCTTACTCAAGAGAATTTCTTCAACCAAGATATTCTCAAAGTTCAACATGAAATGATGGTTTTGGCAAATCTAAATCAAGCTGAAGGACAGATAGAAAATGGAATTCAATGTGCCTTTTGGACAATACAAATGGAACGTAATGCCATTTGGTCTAAAAATTTCACCATAAAAATTTCAAAAGATTATGAATGATATATTCAATCCCTATCAAGAATTCACAATTGTCTACATTGACGACAACTTTGTTTTCTTTCAACAAATTGATCAACACTTCAGGCATCTGAAGACTTTCTGAAGCATCATCAAATCCAATGGATTGGTTGTGTCTCAAGCAAAATCAAGTTGTTTCCAACTTAGGTTAGATTCCTTGTGATGTGATCATAATAGCCCTCAAGTCCATCAAGTCAAGCCAAGGGCAAAATCAGAATTTTGTGAAAAGATCAAAAGACATTTAAGGAAAACAAAGCTCAAAGAAGAAGGAATTCAGAGGCATTTTTGTCGAGGGAAAATAACAAACAGCGCTCAAGACAGCGCCTCAACACTCACAACGGACAACTACTTGCACGCCAATGCCTGTCGCCCACGTCCGCACGCACCTGCCAGCAGCACTAGTCAGCCACGCCAGCACGCATGCCTACTCCCCATGTGATCCCCTACCTGCGTGCCAACAAACTTCCTTGGCCCCTCATGCACGCCCACTTGCTACTCCCTACCGCCGCCCATGCGCCTACACCAAATAAGGAAACACTTTCCTATTTTGAATGCAATTGTAATTTTGGCAATAATTTGGCTTGGATATTATTTTGAAATCAAATAAGCCATATTAAATTTTTAATTGTTAGGTTGTTAGTTTAAATTTTTATACACGTTTCCTAGAGTGCTTTAGGTTCTGTTTTGTTCATTGAGTCTTGTTGTTTGAATTCCTGAGCACTTAGTATTAGACTTTTTGCTTGTCTTTAGTGAAAAGCATCTAGCGTTAGGAGTTGTTGTTTGCTTTAGTATCTTTACTTGCTCATTCTTACTCCAAGTGTTGAATCGCCACAAGCAATCTTATTTGAGTGTTATTTGCGACTCCTAAGCACCACAAAGAGATCTCAGAAAAGGCTTACAAAAGAGAGAGAATTGAGTGTTTCCACAAAAGTGAGGGAGTGAACTATGTGCATATATTTATGTTTATCTAACTTTATTTAGCAGCATCATTTACCTTAAGGAGAAAGGTAAAGAACACTATATTAGTTGCAAAATTGAAGGCTTTTGCAATGAAGTCCGTACATTCCATGGAAGCACCAATCCGCAAGAGTACCTACATTGGGAGAAGGAAAGTGAAATCATCTTTGAGAGACATCCTTGTAGTGATGACATCAAGGTTAGAGTTTTAGTTAGAAGTCTTAAAGATTATGCTTTAATATGGCGGGATTCTTTGTGTATAATAGGAAAATGAATCAATACTCTTCAAGAGCCTCATTGAGAGAACTCAAGTTCATAATAAGAAAGCACTTTGTTCCAAAGTCCTTCATCAAGTTGAATACTTGAGACGAGGAAGCAATAGTGTGGAGACCTACTATGATGAGATGTGCATGTTACTTAAGGAACTTGACCTTTATGAAGATGAGGAGACCATCATGAACCGATTCTTCCAATGACTCAATAGAGAGATTGTCACAAGGATGTTGTACATTGCCAAAAAGGTTGAAAGAAGGCATTCAACCTTACACTAACTTGGAAGAGATGTAGTACATTGCCAAAAAGGTTGAAAGAAGACATCAAAGAAAAGCTTCAAGGTAAGATAATCCTAATCCTATCTCTAATGAGTTTGCTAAGTTTTAAAAGGTTAGCTTGCCTACTTTAGTGCCAATTGTTGAAAAGAAAGAGCATGATGTACTTTGTGGAACTATATATGATTTACCTTGTACTAGTATTACCAAAGTGTTGCATGACTTTATATCCATGATTGAGGAAGGAAGTGATAAAAAATTACTTTGTGATTCCATGCATGTTGTCCATAACTCTTTAGATTGCAAAGTGTTGAATGACCTCATGCCTATGGTTGAAAATAGTGAATTACTTTGTGATAATGAGCATGATAATTCAATTTCCTTAGATTGCAAAGTAATTGATGCATGTATGCCCCTTACTGAGAGTAGTGTTATTAAAGATAGATCTTGTGAAGGTATGCATGTTGATTTTTGTACATTAGATAGCAAAAATTCATGTGATTATAGTATGTCTACTCTTGTGTCATTCAAGCATGATGGAAATGTAGATATTTGTGAGTTGAAGGATGAGGGTGAAAATAATGAGGATGAGATGTCAAATGGTTTTCCTTATAAATTTTCTTTCATTGAATTGTTGTATAGGGACCCTTACCTTAATGCTCACATGTTATGTCCTAGTGTTCGTACTTCTATAAGAAATTTTCAAGGAGTCCTCATTCCTAAGGAATGTCGAACATTAATAGAGATTACTCCTATTGTGCTTCACGCCAAGAATGAGCCAAGAAGAATTCTTCCACCATCCTCTCATAACTTTAAGATTGCTTTACAAGGTAAGTATGAATCATGTCTAGATTTTCCATCTACTGACCCAATTTCTCTGTGTTAATTTTCAAGATATGTGAAATGAAAAATTTCAAGAAATGGTTGTATATCAAGATAAGAACCTTTCCAAAATTGGAAAGTTGAAACCAAGATCGAGGGAAAGGAGATTCCTAATATATCCTCAAGATTTCTACCTTGAGTTTGATTCAAGAAGGAGGATTCCTTTCCATGTGCTTGGAAGAATGCATGAGGATGATTACAAGATTGCCATTCAAGGTAAGTAGCATATGGCTTTCTTATTATTATTATTGATAATGTTTCTCTTTTGTGTAGGTAAAGACAAAGAAGTGGATCATGAGAGAAGAGTTAAAGACAAAGACCAAACCAAGCACTACTACCGTGGTCAAAAGGTGTTGTGTTGGAGAAGTAAGATACTGAACACCCAATGGAGGCCAAGGAGATTAAAGCATAAGATCAAGAAACCTAGTGATTGGGTTTAGAAACACTTTTGGAGAGGAGCAAGATCAAATGAGGCTAAAGAGGACACTATCTTCCTTAGACTTCAAAGTTTTTTTGCAATGTGAGTATTGTGCATTTAATTTTTTTGAAATTTCTAACTTGACTTGTTTATGTGTAGGATCAAGTTTAGATTCAAGGACGAATCTTCTTCAAGAAGGAGGAGATGATGTGATCATCATAGCCCTCAAGTCAATCAAGGCAAGCCAAGGGCAAAATGAGAATTTTGTGAAAATATCAAAAGACATTCAAGCACAACAAAGCTCAAAGAAAGAGGAATTCAAAGGTATTTTTGTCAAGGGAAAATTTCAAATAGCATCTAGGTGCCCAGGGCAACACCTCAATGCTTACAGCGCACAACCGCTTGCACGCCCACACCTACGCCCATGCCTGCGCACTGCCTCACATGCTTGTCCGCCTGCACGCTAAGCATCGCTAACCTCACAACTGCCTACCTTAGTGCCCACACTAACCTCGTAAGCACTACATGCCAGCAGCACCAGTGGCCCATGCCAGCTCGCATGCCTGCGCCTCATGCGACCCCCCGCTTGCGCGCCTGCAAACCTCCTTGGCCCCCTCATGCGCAGCGCCACCTGCTCCCTGCCGCTGCCTATGCGCCTAGACCAAATAAGGAAACACTTTTCTATTTTGAATGCAATTGTAATTTTGGAAATAATTTGGCTTGGATATTATTTTGAAATCAAATAAGCCATATTATTTTCAAATTAAAGAAAAGACTTATTTTTATTCCTATTTGATTTAGGATTATATTTTATTTTAACTAGAGAATATTTTATTTTTCTAGAATTGGGAAATAGTTGATTTTTATCCCAATTTGTTATGGAATTTTATTTGATAGGATTTTATTTTCTAAACAAATTAGGAATAGATTTCCCTCTATATTTTGTTTCCTTTTTGTTAGACTTTGGCTTCTATAAAATGCCAAAGTCATTGTATGTTTGAGGAGTTTTTTTTGAAATTCCATAGAATGAAATTTTTTTCACTTTGCATACACAATTGAACCTCCCCAAGCAATCTCCTGTGCGTGGCATAGAGGTGCTTGTAAAGAAGCATTCAAGTTTGGTTGGTCACCAAACTTGTGGAGTGTTTCTTCCTTGGAGTTAATGGGTTTGTGAATAGTGCGAAAGCATTCAAGCTATCTTGCTCCCTGGCCTTAACCTTATCTTCAGAGGTAAACCGTTCCTAACCTTTCCTTTGAGTTTGTTTTCACTGATTACGAGTTTTAGTATCTTTGAATGTTTAGAGGTTCGCTTAACCAAGGGGTTCCTAGCATCGAGTCCCACAAAATTTCTTAGTGAGTGAACTTGGATTGAACTTTGGTGCCTTGGTCGTGGAGACTTGCTTGGCAAACCGCTTGCAAGTATCTTTGCACGCATCACCTTGTATATGAAATTAACCAAAGTATGCTCAAGCGTACTCAAAGATCAATTGAGTTCGCTGACAAATTTTCGGACAAGATTCTAGATAAAGCTCAACTATATCGCTTTCTAGGGAGCCTTAATTATGTTGGAGGCTTTATTGAAGATCTTCCCATTATTTACGAATCTTTATTTGATAGGCTGAAAATGAATCCACCGCAATGGACGGAGGAGCATACTTCAGCAGTCAGATCAATAAAATCTCAAGTAAAGGGAATTCCATTCTTATCCTTACCAAATGAAGAAGCAAAATTAAGCGTTCAAATGGATGCTTCAAACATCGATTAAGTCAGAATCCTCAAACAAACGTTAGATTGTAAGGCAGATATTATATGGTACCATTGTAGATTTGGACATGCAATCAAAAGAACTATTCAACAATCAAAAAGAAAATCCTGACAATAGCATCAACACAGAATTCACCATACAAATGGACTAAAAAGCGTCAAAATACGTCTTGGAAAGAGACGCAAACAACGTAGTCTCCAACTAGATATTCGAAAGGTGGTAAGCTATCTTATCTTGCTTCGACTTCAAAATTCTACTTATAAAAGGAATCAACAATCTACTAGCCGAGTACCTCTCAAGAGAGTTCTTCTCTAAGGACTCTAATTAAAAGCCTTCATTTCTTAACAAAGATCTTTGAGCAAGAAGCGATGGAAACCAGAAAGAATACAGCTAAGACATCAACAGTGACAACACCTTCCTCAAGTTCCACTAAGGAGACTTCCACAAGGTTATCGACATTTCCATACACTACAGTCGCACCGATCAATGCAGAAAATTATCCAATGGACTTGGATTTTCAAGTCGTTGCAAAGAAGAAATCAAAGGCGGTAGCCACCTCTTTTAGCACTATCCCGCCATCTAACATGGTGATTTTAGGGTCATCTACCCTATCTCAAAGGCCTTGGGCCTCTCTCATGCGACCAGTTGTCTCATGGTCTTCTCAAGTCTCTTCAAACCTTCTCAGATCATCCATCCCAAGAAAATGTTCTCAATTCGTTGTTCCAAAAAAGAGGATTATCCCTCGAACGGAAGTTAAAACCTATATTCAAAAAATTCAAACTCTTGAAATTATAGTCGAACATGAATTTGACGGGAACAATATCAAAGATATCTACCAAAATGTTTATCCAACAAGTTTTCACTTTATCTCTGAAAACCTTCAAAATTTAGAAATTTTCTACGAGTTTCTTTTAGTAGACACCAAGTTTGCTAAAATAACTCACATCAAAGACCATTCTAATCCTTGGAAGATCATCTATTCAAAACAAAAATATTCAGAGTTCTGATCCTAACACATTGGAATCAAAGTTTGTTCATAGAATGAACCCTTTCTAAACCATTTAGACCACAAACATTCTATTATCGAGATTACATGAAGGCCTGGTACAATATTTTATGGTATCAAAGTTATGAGCATTCTTGGTTCATAACCCTCTGCAACAACGCCCATAAAATCAATTACCCATTTTGGTTTATCCAATGGTTGCACACTTTTTTATTAACCAAAGAAATTTTCTCTCTACCCATTCAAGAATCATTTTACCATTTTTAAAATAATATTTCAAAAATAATTTTCCAGCTACCTTTGGATTTTCTGAACTTTCATAGATTTTTTTTCTGGAATTACTAGCTAGCAAATAACAATAACATCGTGTGCCTAAATAAAATCTATAAGATCAAATGGTGGGAAAAATTCAACTTTTCTCAAGCTCAAGTTCAAAAAGTTAAAACATAGTTTGAAGCCAATTGTCATATACAACACCTTTCGAAGAAGAAGAAGCATGAATTTCTCAACAATAAATCAAAATTGATAGCCGCACTCGAAGCAACTAGCTCGGAAGCGAACATGCAACATCTTATTCATCAAATTGCTAGTATTTCAGACAAATCATTGTCTCCTATAGTCTCTGAGGAAGATGAAATTGAAGACGAAGGTGAAGATCTCAGATTCCAACCCTTCAAACATTGGACTTACGACCTCAATGACCATTTTTCATATTCACAACCCCCATGTAAATCTAATGTTAAATATAAAAAAGGTATTGTAAATCCTTATTTTATCCCATTGTAAATTTAAGTTTTTACGTAAGACTGTACATTACAATCATCATCGTGTGTCTTAGTAACACCAACACTGCGAGTTCGATCAGTCTCCAGTAGGTGCCATAAACTTGATCGCCACCCGGAGCGATGCCCCGTAGTGTACGAGTTAGTTTTAGTATAGTGAATATGAGTGTCGAGTGTCGTCCTCGGGATTGGGTTTCTAGCTTGATTGATTACCACGAATAATTACCCCCCATTTTATCTAGGGAAACCATTATTAAAAAGAAAATCTAAGTTACACTACTCCTACTCCTAGATAGGTGGAGGACAGATAAGGAGAACGTGCCATTACTCTAATTGCTACGCTTTGCGACCCAAACTTTACTAAAAATGGACTTCCCTATCGCCAAGCAACCATAAGCTAGGTTTCACTAAGGTTCGGCTTCCTCTCTCGAGCTCAGCTAGTCTCTTACTAAAGATGCAGACTCAACCTCTCGGTCTATTACCCACACGCCTAGCTAGACATTACGAACTACCCATCGATTACTACCCATAGTAGACCCATTGTGATCTCATCCTTTCTCAAGCTCAAGGAAAAACCCGCTTGTCATCACGGTTCACAACAGACCCACTAGAGATAATAACACATGCTTCTCTAAAATAGACCTCTGCTCCTCTCGGTTTACGTTAGCCTACTACAGTCATGCAATCGAGTTCTAATCT
>JAOANK020000055.1:212660-224036 GCA_026257165.2 Telfairia occidentalis | reverse complement strand
ACAAAATGTTATCAAAATCAAAATAGGAAACTTTAAATATATTTAAAAAAATTACAAAAAAACACCATTAATGGCGCCATTAAGAGGAACGGTTTGGCGCCATTAAGAGGAACAAAAGGAAGGAAAAGAAAATGAAAGGAAAGAGAGCTCCTGACAAGATCACAGCACAAGTCGCATTTCTACATGCAGTGTGCAGTACAGTAACAGAGAGCTCTTGATAGCGACAGCTAATTCCTGTACTCTCGACCTTCGTTTTTCTTCACTTTCCATGGTTAATCAACCATCCTCTCAACTACTTTCTCTCTTCTCCTAACCCTAATCTTCACGCTTCACCTCCATTCCATTCAAGGTACTTCAAAATTCAAATATTTGTTTCCAATTTATGTTGAAGTAGGATCAGGTGATCAGGTGGAAGTTTTTGACGCGTTTTTGCTTTTGAATGTTGAGGTTTTATCTTCTCTTTCGTTCGGTATTACATGCATTAGGATCATATAACTTATGACTTTGCGGTTCAATGTGTTTTAGTTTCTGAGGGAAGAGGATCATATAACTTATTATTTTTTGTTTCGAGTGTGATTGAGGTATAGTTCTTTTAGCCTTCTTCCGGCTTTTTATTTGAATTCATGGCGAAGTAGGATGTGGGGATGGTTCGTTTTCTGTAACTCAGCCTTTTTTGAGGCGTTTTTTTTTCTTCTTTTAAATAAATGTCGAGGTTTTATCTTCTCTTTCTCTTGGTATAACATGCATTAGGATCAGGTGAAAGTTTTGTGCACAACGTGTTATTAATTTCTGAGGGAAGTGCATATATTCTGTGGAAGATAGATCATTATGGCCTATGGGTAAAATCGCTCTAGAATTGGATCTCTATTGAGGTAATCAGTTTTGTGCCTTTTTTTTGGGTGTGATTGAGGTATTCGTCTACTAATCTGACGGACAACTTTGTTTTTTTTGTTTGTGTGTGTGTGTTTATGGGTAAGAAACCGATCTTTCTTTGAGAAATTCAAAAGCATACACAAAGAACATAAAAAAAAAGCCAGCCTGCTAAAAAGAGTCCAAAACCTAACTACAGAAACGGAGATCAATCCAAAAGAATGAAGCTAAGATGATAGTTACAAGATGCTCTAGTAACAGAGCTAAGATGATAGTTACCAGATGATTTAGTAACAGAAGCCCATAAGGAGGCATTAAAACCAACAACTTCTCAACTCTCCTCACAAGACCTCTCTGTCCCTCTAAAAATCCTAATCCTACTGTTCTTCTTAAGTCAAATATCCTACAATACGGCAAAAAAAGAAGTCTGCCACAAGACTCTGCCCTTCTTCCTGCAAGGTGAACTCAATAGCACCTCTTCAATCATCGAACCACACACCCTTCTTCTTATAAGGACAACTTTAAATTTACAACTTTTATTACTGAAAAACTCTTGGAACGTTTAGGGCCTGTTTGATGTTACTGCTTTCTGGCTCTGTCTTTGAGTTATGCTTATAGACTGGTGCATTTGTGACTTTCATATTCTTCTATTGGATGCCTCCGAATAGACCTCAAACTTTCATATTCTTCATTCCTTATTTTTAGAAGTTTTTCTAGGATCTTTCATAAAAGAAGTGGAAATTTTGATTACTTGTTTACTGTATCTAGTTTTATAAAATATTGATGATATTGCTTATGATATAAAGCTAAAAGAATAGTTTCCTTGTTTTATTTTTTAAATTGAATCTGCGAGTGCAATTTTTTTACAATTCAAAGAATAAAAAAAATAAAAAAACAAGTAATAATCTTGTAAATTATTTCTATTTCCCTATCTTTTAAATTTAAAAAGTATAGAAGTAAAAAATGAAAATAGGAAATAGGAAATAATAATAATAAAACACAAGAAACTAGAAGTAAGAAATGGGTGGCTGACTAAGATTTGAATTCATAACTTAGCCATGATGTATTCTCAAAGAAAAAAAAAAAAGAAAGAAAAACTATGATATTATAGGATGTATACTGTAGACCATTGAAGCAACGAAAGTCAAAATGGAACAACTAGAGGGGTTTGTTGCTTCCACAGATTCAACACGTGACTCTTCACTCTTACACACTTGGTACAAAATTAAAGTGGATCTAATTTGAGTATTATTTACAAGGAGTTAGTTATAGTGTATGTTTTACTAACAATCAAGCAGCTGTAGTCTCCACCTGAATTGAATTTTTTAACTTTGAGCCAGTACTCTGTCTATTCTTACGTGATTTCTGTTATCTAAGAAGCATGGGCATGGACACAGACACGACACAGACACTTTTTTTTTGGGGGGTAGGGATTATATGTGTATATATATTGATATATTTAATACTTCACTGTACATAAAATATGAACATTTGTAAATTTAACATAACAAAATAAAATATACTTCACTAAAAACATTTAAAGTCAAGTCAATTAACGGTATTTGAAAAATTTAAAAATATAGAATGATTTAGTTGACTATGGCCGAAGGAAGAGAATGTCATCCTAATAATTTAGAAATAATCAATATTAGGAACTTAAAGATTAGAGAATGTAAGAGAATATCTATTCTTTCTCCTACTTTTTAGGTTGGGTTTACGTGAGCTAGGCTTTACATTTTCTTCAGAGGTGTGTCCCAGTTGTGTCCAAGTCTTGTCCGAATTTAGGAAAAAAAATTTAATATCAAACACGTTGTTTGGTGTGTTGGACGCGTGTCCAGAGCATGTTTGGATGAATCCGTGTCCAACACGGACACTTGGCCTAAATTAAAGTGTCTATGCTTCCTAGTCTGTTATTATAAACTTTAATTTAAGGAACATAAAGATCTCCACCCCTACATTATTGTTGGACTCAAAAAAAGGTTACATAACATAAAGAATTTCATACATTATTGTTGGACCCTAATTTCATACATCAATGAAATTGTTTCTCTTCCAAAAAAATAAAAATAAAAATAAAGAATTTGAAAAATTGATTGTTATTTGCTTCTTGTAAATTTTCATTTTTCTTTGCATTGCCACGGAGAAAATGGACAATTATTATCCATTGGAGGAAAAGAGACTTTGAAGTGGGGAATTGGTTCAGCTGTTCATCTGGCATTTTTTTTATTGGGCTCCCAATTTTTCATTCCATGCAGTGCCAACCTAAGTTTGAATCCGTCTATGTTATTTTCTACCAATGATGAAGGGTCTTGCCCCTGATATTTAGAAGAGCATTTCATATATGAGAAATTGAGAGGCAGTAGTGGTCCAAAAGAACATCCTTATCATGAGTGCACCAGGTGTATGTCCCACCGAGGATGCCATACATGCATTATTAGATTATTTGGTTGAACCTATGCTTCCTGCAAAGTCATCTTCGAGAGACAATCCACCACAATCTCTACTGCAATCAGTTGCCAAACAGGTACTTCTAAAATTGACTTTCGCATGTTTAATATTTTAATTTTATTCAATGTCAAGCTTGATAATATTTGAACAATCATAATCAGGATGATAATTTTTTGGTTATGGATTGTGGGTGACTGAAGTTGAATTACTGGAAATATAAAAGTTATATAATCGGCATTGTTTCTTGTTCAAGAAAAAAGTTATACAATCAGCCATCTGTGTTTTAAAATCCTTCGTCTTTTGAAAATACCAACAGTTTATGAGGATACTAGAAAATGTACTTTATCCAGTGCCCTCTCTTCCCCAGTGTGCTTTAATATTTTTGATCTTTCGAATGTACCAGCTTTTATTAGCATAAAACTACTTTTGTAGATAATATAATATCCCCTAGAAAACTGTCTCTCTCTCTCTCTCTCACACACACACACAGGCACACAGGCACACACTAAGGAAGAAACAAATCATTAATAAAAGGAAAGCACATAGAGGGAGGGGGGAGAAGGGGGGCTGTGTATCCAGCTTTAGTCCTTAATAATGAAAATTAAAGAAATGTCCATCCAGAAACTCTATCTAGAAAATTGGTTGGCTCTTCTGCTGCTTCTGCTGGTTTATAATATATTTGATTGGTCTCAATTCGACTTTTTAATTTAGCCCATTTTTCTTGCAGGAAAAGTAAGGATTTTCCGATATTTAACTAGCAGCATAAATTGACTAATACTGTTCATATGACTAAAACGGAATAAGTTTTGAAGTAGGCTAGCTTTAACAGTATGTTGAGCTTATTACTCACCACTTCGTCCCAGAAGAAAAAAATTGTAAAGAGAGAATAAAGGTGACATCTAACTTTGTGTTTTGCCCTTGAATCTACTCTCTAAGGTGCATGCCGTGGTTATATTGTACAACCACTACCACCGGGAACAACATCCACACCTTGACTTTTTGAGTTTTGAGGAATTTTGCAAGTTGGCCGTGGTTGTAAAACCAGCTTTGTTGTCCCACATGAAACTTATGCAGAGCTCAGTTGATGTTGAATTGGAAAACCCCGAGAAGCAGCTGTCTCCAGCAGAAAAAGCAATTATGGATGCATGTGATATAGCCACTTGTCTAGAGGCATCAAAAAGTGAAACCGTAAAGGCCTGGCCTCTTTCTAAGGTTGCTGTTCTTTTAATTGACTCCAAGAAGGAGCATTGCTATTTGCTATTTAGTTTCATCACTCAAGGAGTTTGGTCTGTGATTGAACAAGATTTGGATACCTCTGGGTGCCAACCAGAAACTGTGGAAGAGGAAAAACATATAAACAAAAAGAAAAGAGTGATTAAGAAACCTTCCAAAGAGGGGCTAGTTGTTGATGAAGCAAAGACCCAGCAGCTTGCATATTCAGCAGTTAAGGAAGCAACTGGTGTGTATCTTACTGCATTAACTCATTGGATAATTTAATAGTTTTATCTTGTTTTTTTACGATAAGTATGTCAAGAAGAATTGCTGTTATTTCCCACCTTTTTATTTTATATGGGATGTCCCCCAGTGTTGGTTTTTGATTCAAAGATACCTTTTAGAGTACTAATGATTTATTGCAGAGATAATTATCTCATATATCATATCTTTCCCATCATCATTATCATCATCATTATTATTTTTGGAACTAGAAACAACTATTCTTCGATAGATGCAAAGATACAAGATGCTCAAGGAACTTCCTAAAAGGAGAAAAAGATAAAACCAATAACCAGCCAATTTAAAAGTGCTAAAACAGTAGCCACAAAGGAAAAAGGATCCAAAAGAAAAAAAAAGAACACCCACGACCGAACCAAAAAAAGAACCAAAAGAGGAAAAATAAAACACCTAAACAACCATGAACCTCAAAAAAGACCACAAACAACCTGACCAAACCCAAAATCTAAAACCAGCAAACCATAGAATCAAAGAATTGCAGCAAAACTAAAAATTTCCAAGTCCTTTTGGAATTGTATTCATTGTGGATACCATTGTTTGATAGGAATAAGAGTAATGCCAGCTTGATCAAAGTAATTAAAAAAATTGTCTTCAAGATGATAGAGATTAAGTGCTTTGGAGTGACTACTTTGCTTAGGTCTATTTTCAGAGAGAATAAGCAAAAATCATATCTTCCTCAATTAAGGATCATGTGTGGTTACTGGTTTGGGAATGAAGTTATTCATCGTCCCTTTTTCAATTTTTTTTTTTTTTTTAATTTTTCTGAATTAGAACTAATATCTAATTATGGTATTAATTGGATAGTCTGTTAGTGCCTCATCATATTGGTTATATGTTTGTGTACTCTTTCTATTCTCTTTTGTAATTACCTCAAGGTGCACACACTCACAAAAGAAAGTCACCCTCAAATTTTGAGGCTGAAAGCTGGGAGTCATTTGGAGGGTACAGCCATCGGGTCCAACTTTCTTCAATGTTAACATTGGTCTTAGAAATTTCAATGACTTCTCTAATGTATGCAGTTAATACTGTCCATATCAATGTAATCAGTTGCATTCAAACTGATATCTACTGATGTAGGCAAATAAACAAGATCAACTATCATATCAGTTTGTTGTGTTGTTAAATGCATATTCCGCTTGTGGCTGTTCAAACTACCTAATTCTACATTTTAGGTCAACCAAAGCTCAACACCTTATAAGCTTTCCAATGTTCGGTTTCTAACTTTTGTTTGGCCATCCTTCTATGGATAGCATGTTGTGCTGAATTTATGTCTCAAATTTCTCCCATAATGATCCTAGAAATGACTAGAATTCCTTTGCTTGTATTTAATATTTAGGAATTTAGTCTCATAACTTATTGGAAGAATAAATTTGCTACCTTGGTAGCTCAATAGTCAACAGGGAACAAAATATGTTATATTGCTAAATTGAACAACAAGTATATAAGCTAAGTTTCGCCCCCCCAAAGTGTTAGATAGTCCTGATATGCAGCGTCATCTTCGAATCCCCACCCAAAGAGGGAAAAAAAAAGTAGCTACCTCTGAGGGTACAAACACAACCAAGTACACTGTTCACCTTAATCAGACATTGTCTTCTTTGCTTTTGAGGCCTTGGTGGTGCAACGCTAGTAAGAGTGCCTAAGAGGATTTGGAACATTCTGTGGGGATGTTAGTTTGCATGCATGATTTGGGACAGTTTTTGGGAGGCAAGCAAATGGCACGTAGCAGGTCATGTTGGTCTATGATTGAGGAGGTGTTGTTTTACCCTTCCTAGGGGGTAGGGTGACTTTGGCGGGTTGCCTGCTTTGCAGTCTTATGGAATATTTCATTCGAGAGAATTGCTACCCAAATTCTTGAATTTCTTCGATTTTGTAATATATTTGTCTCCCAAATTTCCTATCCTCAAACCACCTCCTTGTTAGGTTTAGACACCAAAGTCCAATTCACTAAATGATTTCCTATCCTCAAACCGCTTCCCTGTTACTGTTAGGTTTCTACACCACACAGCTATTCGCTAAATGCGACCCAGCTCCCTCCTCAACCCCTCCCCATAGAAAATCTCTTGTGACCTTTTCTAACTTTTCCTTGATCCATCCATGAATGGTGAAAAGTAAGAAATACAGGGGATTTTAGGTGATTTTCCCCTTATTTGGAAAAAGCTCTTCTCCAAGAAGCTATGAAATTTTATGTCTTTTTATATATTTTCAATTATTTTAAACCCCCCAGAACATATTCTTGGAATTCGTTTTGTTATTAACGTCTGCCTTATGGAGCGATGGAGTGGAAGAAAAATTCGTGAAGGCTATCCTTTTTGTTGCATGTACTCACACTCACGGTCCTATATTATGGATATGGCACTTGTCTTTGGTACTTGTGGATACTTTCTGATCCTATTTATTTTCATGTTAACAGGTATTAGTCAAAGCCATCTCAAAATTTTAGAAAGTCATGTTGTATACTCTCTAAGTAAAGAAAAATCAGCAGTCTGCTTTTATATGATTCAGTGCACCCAATCAGCGACTGAAGATGTAATTCAAGTTCCCATAAAAGATGCGATTGACAGGTTTTACTATTTTCCTGCCACACTCATCCCCTTCAAATTCGTGTCTTGGTTTATTTTCTACTGTCCCACCAGCTGAAAAAAGCTAATATTTTTAGGTTAGTAATTGAGCAGAGTTAAAAAAAAACTGGAATTGGGTATTTGGTTTAAATGCATGTCCCACGGCTTCATATGCAATGGGGATGGATGAAGGTCAGTCCTCAAATGCATGGATACCTTTTCCGCTCATGAATTTTGTCTTTTCCATGGCATTAGTTTGCAGGGGACGTTGTTTAGAAAAAATGGTAGGAGATGGAGCATTACCTCAAAAGTTGAGTACTTTCACATTCTTCCTTATGCTACGATGGTGCTAAATTGGTTTCATAGGTATACTCTTAATTGCTATGGATATTAGTATTACTGTTAATATTTATTTATCATCTTCATAACTTGATGCTGTATAGCTTGATTGTTGTGACCTTGCATATTTCTGATTTCTGTTGCTGTATCCAACCTTTTGGCTATTGCTAGTTGCCAGTGATGTGAATTGGAAACCTGAGACTATGTAATGAGGCTTTGTTGGAAAAATGGTTGTGGTGGTGCTTCTCTTTGGAACCTTACGCTTTGTGGTTCAGGGTTATTGAGATTGATATGGTCCTCATCCTTCTGAGTGGGTTTTAGATGGTGGGTCAAGAGCTCTGACAAAAACCTCAAAGGGGCTAACAAAAACCTCTTGATAGCTATTGTTTTAGGTTTTTCATTTTTCTTTCAGTTTATGAAGTGCTTCATTGGGGATGAGTCTAAGATTTTCTTTTGAGAGGATTGTTGGGTGGGCGAGAAACCCCTTTGTGCCTTATTCCCTCGTTTGTATTGTTTGTCGAAGAAGAAGCTTCTGGTGGCTTCTGTCATGCCTTCCCCATACCACTTTGCCTTGATCTCTTTACGCTGTCCTCTTTTTGAGAAGAGACAAAGATAGGGGAGTGTCTTCCCTTCTTTCCCTTATTGTTGGTTAGTTTCTATTTCTTGGAAGAGGAGGCATTAGGGTTTGGACTCCCAATCCTTTTGGGAGTTTTCCTTTTAGCTCTCTTTTTCCACCTTTTATGTAATCCTTCCAATTACTTGGTGCCCCTGCCTTCTCTATCGAAGGTGAAAATATGCAAAAAGGTTAATCAACACCATGGATTGCATTCATCGACATTCTTCCTTTGTCTTGTGTCTTTAGTGGTGCATTCTCTGTAGGAGGTAGGAGAGGATCAGGACCATTTTCTGTGGAACGATCAGTTTGCCTAGGACCTTTGAAACTACTGGTTGAGTTCTTTTGGAGTGAACTTGCCTCGTAATAAGAGATAGGGTCCTTTGATTGAGGAGGTGCTTTTGAGTCCTCTTTTTCCTGATAAAGGGAGAGTTTTGTGGCAAGCATGTTTTTTTTTTTTTTTTTTGCTATTATGAGGTATTTGGTTGGAAAGAAATAATAGATTTGTAGACATTGAGAGACACTGTGAGGATGTTTGGGAGGTTAAGTTTAGCACCTCTCTTTGGATGTCCATTACTAAACCTTTTTGTAGTTATGAGCTTGGTTTGGTTCTTTTGAATTAGAGGCCGTTTTTGTAGTTAGGCTTTAGTCTCCCTTTTTTGGGCTTATTTTTTCTTTGTCATTTTTAAATTTTTTTTAAATGAAAGCTCGATTTGTTTTTAAAAAAGAATAATAATAATAATAATAAATAAATAAATAAATATATAAACAATATAACTGTTAACTTTTTGTGGGTGATGAGCTAAGTTGGGTTGTTCGAACATGGGAACATCAGGAGTTTACTTTAGGTGTACCTTATAGGGAAGAACAAATTACACATCTCTCATATACAATTTGTGGATGATACATACCTTTCATGTAAGGATGATAAAGAAAAGCTACTTTATCTATTCTCAGTGCTCAAAGTCTTTGAGGCTTAGTCACGGCCAAAAGATCAATTATGAGAACATCCCAAGCAACATGAATTAATAGAATCTTGTGAATGGTATGAGAGGATGACTTCATGTGCACCCCTCTCTATCCCTTCTCTCCTCCCCTCCTCTTGTCCTCCCCCCACCTCCGCCATCACCCACCATGTTCTTCACCGGAAAACCTTCGGCCGAATAGATATGAACCGAAAACCTACAACCTCCTCTTCCTCCTTCTCATTGGATTGGAAACGTTACTCCATAGCTGTTGGAGCCAACAACTGCTTGCACCTAATAGAGTCCACAAAGGATCGATCCTTCTCCCTCTCTCTTCTAAAATCATCTCAGGTTTGGCTAGCAACAACTTTCACATCGCTCCTTTCATCCCCCCTGAACCACAAATTTTCAAGGAATCTAGAATGGATAAATACACCATTTGGGTGGAATAACTATCAAATAAGGAAGGCCATTGTGTAGAGATAGCAAGACTTGGGACAACAAATGGAGGGCTGAATAAAATAATTATCCCTGTGGGAGAAAACAAGAAAGGATGGAAGCTTTTTGTTGACCTCATTACTTTGTTTCAACCACCCATACTCATGCATTAAAGGAGGTTGAGACTTTTTCCTTTTAGGTTCCCAGGTCTGAGACTTCCTTTACAAACTCGCAAGGAAGTAATCCCCTATTAACAAGGTTTTTGGCTTTGCATTTGTCATTAGATGCACCTTTCCACAAAAAGTCTTTGATAATTTTGTGTCTTGACAATTTTAATTGGGCAATCAAAAATGGAAAGGTAATATCAAGGAATGCTTGACAGGATCACACTCTCTAAAGTGATTCCCCCTCTTTTAGAGCAAACAAAGCTCCCCTACCTGGGGAACTTTGCTCTTACCACTTAATGGGACACCCAGATAGTTTAAAGGCCAATTGCCCACTCCACGACCCCACTCATCAGCTATGTGAAAGACTTCACTTTCATCAATGTTGATGTGGACTTCCCCAAGTTTACTTTCAAGCTGCGCTTGTCTTATATGAGCATGCCTTTGGGAGACGGCCATAGAAGGCTTGGGTTTTGGAAACTCGTGGAGAGAAGTCTTATGTAAGTTTGATAAATGGAGGAAAATTTTCTTACACAAGGGTAAAAGGGTTTATTTATTTATTTATTTTAATAGCAACATCATTTCATTGATATGATGAAACGAGAGGTACAAAAGGGAGCTGCAAAAAACATCTCCAATTGGATAAGAGAGAAGAAAAGCTATAATTACAAAAAGGAGGAATTCCTTTACTCCAATATAAAGCGTGAAACAAAATGGAATCCTTTACCACTTCAATGGAACGATCTTTGTTGTGGAAGATCCTATTGTTGCGTTCATAACATATCACTCATAAAAATGCCCTAGTAAAATTCATCCATAAAATTCGTTTGTTCCTCTTGAAAGTAAGGTAGAGCCAGTCCATAATGTTGTTAGGCAAAGCAAGTGACCAACCAAAGCATGCCATGAGATCCCACCACATATTAGCAGAGAAAGGGCAATGGACAAAAAGGTGGCTGTGTGTTTCGCTATCTGATTGGCAGAGGCAGCACCAGCCCGGGGGTAGGTACATCTATGGGGTTCTTTGGAGACGATCGTGTGTGTTGAGGCAAGCATGACTAATCTCCCAAAGCAAGAACTTGACCTTTTTACAGTAGGAATCCTTCCATATGGCCTCAGATAGGGCAAAGGATGCATGGTCTGTGTCCATTAATTGATTAGCCAAGGAACTTGTAGAGAAAAAGCCCGAGCGATTGAGGTTTCAAATCCAAGAGTCCATCCAATTAGAAAGCCTAACCGTGGAGAGGAGGTTAGTGAGGCTAACACCTTCATCAATTTCATCCTCATTTAAGTTTCTTCGAAGGCCCAAATTCCAAGATTGAGAAGCAATATTCCAGAGATCAGCAATGGCAGCCTCTTTTTGCGAAGATAGAGCAAAAAGCCAAGGATAATTTTGTTGTAAGGGCTGCTGTCCAACCCAATTATCGAGCCAAAAACTAGTGTGTTGACCATTTCCCACTTTGCGGCTAATG
>JAOANK020000055.1:182135-212489 GCA_026257165.2 Telfairia occidentalis | reverse complement strand
TCCCAGCGGACAAGATGGGGGCCCTCCTTATCTCTGCTTCTAGACCAAAGGAAGTGGCAGAATAATTTTTCAATAGCATGAACAGCCTTGGTTGGGATGCTGAAAAGAGAGAGGTAATATGTGGGCAAGCTCGAAAGGGTGCTATTTATGAGGGTGAGGCAACCCCCCTTTGATATGTGGGAGTTAGACCACTTTTGAAGCTTTTTTTCAATGCTTATTTATGAGGGTGAAAGGGTTTTTTTTTAAACGATAAAATTAAACTTCCATTAGCAGAAGAGAAAATACAAAATGGAGGGAGACTTATTCAACCAAAAACCGCCTGTCGTTCTATCTGTCCTATCTTGCTTGAGGATGGGTAGTGTGGAAAATTGACCTGTAAGTCTGAGATCTTGGCTGCATATCTCCTTGATTTCTAGCCGTTGATTCTCAGTCTATCCTAAAGCTCCCATTTTAATGGTTTGAATGTGTGAGAATTCTCCCTTTTGTATTTAGCATTTTCTTATGATTGAAATATCTATATTAGTGAGTTATCACATAATTGAAAATAAAGGAAGTTATTTTTGCTACATAATGGAAAACATTGTTTTTCTTTTTGACTTGTATACGAAAAGGTGATTGCACACTAATATCTCTTGTCCTTTTTTCCTTCAAGGGAAACTTCAGCTGATAGTTTTCGAGCCATAGGTGGAGACAAGATAGATGAAAACTTGAACAAGCTTGAGAGAATAGATGCACCCAGGAAGCTTGAAATTCAAAACAACCAAGATGGTGCTAGTGCAAAGAATTTGAATAAAGGGACTAGCATTTATGGTGAAGGATTGGAGCGACTGGAAGATAAATCTAACTGTGTGAGTAATTTGCATGATGCGATCTGCAGGCCACAGAGTTCTAATGTGGATGACTTGGTTCCCTCCTATCCAATGGAGAAGAAAAAGGATGTACCCAATACTAGCCAAGTTATATTTTCCTATACAAAGAAAAGAAATGCTAGGCAAGTTGACAATCGCCATGAAGTGATGATCCCATGTATGGTGAATGAATTGAATGCCTCAGAAAGTGGTATTAAAGTTAAGGTAAGACGTTCAAGTCTCTTCAGATACTTATGTAGTCTTGATTTTATATTTATCTTGAGGGATCGTACGATTCATACCTTGTCTTCATTTGAATTTACCATTAAGACTCCCGATGCTTATGGGGAGATTGACTCAGATCCCCCATTCATCTCTTCTATAAATTCTGGCATAAACCATATCTATATTTTTAAGAATTATTATGGATTCATCCCTTGAAGGAGCTGGACATGATAATTTTTGGAGCAGGATCTTTGGAATGAATTGTTTTTTCTTTTTTGTTACTTTGTATGCATGATGTAATCACTCAAAACAAGGTTCTACGTAGGACCTATGGGCGATGGGACAGTATTGAGGTTGGATTGATGTAGTTTCTCTATGCTTTAGACGCTAGAAAAAAAAATACTATTTTGTTTTCAGTTTCATTTTTCTAGGGATTAAATGGAAGAGGCTGCACATTTAAATCCCTGATTTCTTTGGTGATGTAAAGAACTACGTCAAGTGTAGCAAGGTGATAAAGAAAAAAGAAGTTTTTGAAGGAATTATTAAATCCTTCAAAAAGTTATTGATTATTTCTCAATTATATATATATATAAGAAACAAGAATTTCAATGAAAGGCAAGAGCCAAGAGAGACAACTAAAGTACAGAGGGACAAGGTATCCTTCTTCCAACTAAGAAGGATTACAGAAAAGCCTTCTAATTTATATATATATAAGAAACGAGAATTTCATTTAAAGGCAAGAGCCAATAGAGACAACTTAAGGACAGAGGGCCAAGGTATCCCTCTTCCAACTAAGAAGGGTTACAGAAAAACCTTCGAATTTAAGTTAATCGGGTAGGTGGTGTAATTACAAAAAAAACTTGTATTGGCACTCCAATTAGAGGCTGTAAACCGTACCAAATCACAAAAATAAGCAAAAGACGAAGTCTTATCTGAGAACTCTAGAGTTTCTTTCTTTCCAAATCAACCAGAAGTATGGTTAAGACATTTGACCACAGCACTGTAGCTTTGTCTTCTGGCCACCAAGCTGATCAAGTTTTAGTTAACCAATCAGTAAGAGATTTAGGTTTGCAACCTTGCCAACCAAAGATCTCCTCGAAGAGATTCCAAACCTTGGTAGCAAACTGACAGTCCAGAAGAAAATGGGAAAATGGAAAAAAAAAACTAGAATACAAGGTGGTCCCCGTCCCTCTAAACTTAGGGCAACCAGATAATTTTGTAAGTCCCAGTAAGTTACATGACAACCAAGGGATCCGTTGTTATAATTATAAAAATTATCTTAAACTGCGACAACTATGATACAATAAAGCAGCAAAACTCTGTTACAGAACTTGTGTAAACAGAACTTGTATAAAAAAGTAGACCTTTATCAATGCATTGAAATGAGGATGAAGATGTAATCATGCTTAAGGTGTTTTTTTAGGAAAGGGAAAACCTGAAGTTTATCACTGGATTTAGTGTGATGCAACCTAGCATCAAAAAGTCTCGAACTCACTAGAAGAGCTCTCGACCAAGAATCTTTATTATTATTCATCCATGTAAATTGAAAAATTTTATTATAAATGATTTTAAACGAACAAATTAATTCTAACCATTAGTTGGAGTTTTTGCATTCAGTATTCATTTTACTCGGAACCAAAGTAAGAGTTCTTGAATTCAAAATCTTGCATGGCCACATCTTTACTTCAAAATTAATTGTCTGTCTGATGAGCTTGTTAATCAAAGGAAAATTTTAATCTACTGATGGAAAAATGCTAGTTATTAATGTAGTGAATATATTATCTTGACCTAACAACTCAAGCCTTCCAGATTTTATTATCTGATAGCTTTAATAAATTAGCCGTAGCTTTATTTTCTTTTGTTTATAATTCAGCTGATAGCATGATTTACTTTCCAGGATGGGATATTAGCAACAAACCCGTGTATTGCTGAATGCAGTGGTGAAAAGATTCCTTCTGGAAATCTCTCTGACAATATTTCATTTGATCAAAATAGGAATGGTGATCATGCTCTTATCACCTGTCAATCGAACACAGAGTATCTTTCCAAGTTACAGGCAATTTTAGTTTCAAAAGAAACAGCATTGTCACAAGCCGCAATTAGAGCTCTAACCAGAAAGAAGGATAAACTGGTACACACGGACATCATGTATTGTAGTTAAGTTTAGGGGCCTAGGGCTTATTTTTGTCCAATGAATTTAATTTGAGCCAGAAACTGTCTTCCAAAGTTCAACACAGTGCATATGATGAGAAGTGAGAGCATATATTAATATAAAAAAGAACTGAGAGCTTTCACCATAATTGTTGAAGTGAAATGGGTGGTGAAGTGATTTAAATCTCATGTTCCCCTTTGCCCAACCTTGGTTGATGAAATGGTAGGAAAATAATTAAGCTTCAGTACCTTGATATATTTATCACCTTACTATTGTATTCAGCTGTCCCTTTTTCTCTATCTGACCTAGGGTTTCATATAGATGAAGCCCTTTTGAATATTGATATTACATAATCGTTATTTTGACAAAATGTAACCCATTGCTTCTGTTTCCAGTCTCATCAACAGCGCATCATTGAAGATGAGATAGCTCAGTGTGATAAAAATATGCAGACAATTTTAAGGGGTATTGTTTTGATGCTTTGTTTTCTCTTTTCCTCCGTTCCTGTTTTGCGTTGTTTCTACAGTTTTGTTTACTTGACATGTTTCAAGTTCAAAGTTTCAAAAATTTTAGATAATTTCCTTCAAATACCAATAGTCCGTCCTCTTTTTCACTTCATGTTTACTTGATGAATCCCCACCCCAACTATTTATTTTGACCTTCTTTCATCAGATCGAGTTAATTAATAAGCCATCATAATTAGACAAAATATCTGAATTGCATTCATGTTTTGGTTGCTAAAGGAGATGAAGATGATTTGGTTATAAAGCTGGATTCTGTGATTGAATGTTGTAATGATGTATGTCAAAGAAGTACTGCTGAGGATAGATCTTACCAATGCTTTGAAGAAAACTGCTCTTCTCAGTGTGTTACAAGGAAGCGATTGTCAGAAGCAGTTCTCTGTGTTCAAAATCCGTGTCAGGTGGGTTAACCATTGAAGATATGCTATTCACATTTCTTCACTTTCAAAGGTATTTGCATGGTTGCATATTTTTGTCTTAATGCTGTCCATGGCATATATATATTTTTTAAAATAATGGGAAGCACGACTTTCATTTCAAGAGATGAAAGTTTGAGAGGCTACGAGAAGACAAAAAGGGCGTAAAAGTAACTCTTCAAAAGAACAGCTAAGCTAAAATTATAGAGCACGAAAACATGAAAGACCATAGGGTAACCCACCGTCTCTTAGGAGTTGCTGTTGAACAGCTTTGTTAGACTAAGTATATGAGTTGGAGATAAAAGGACTCAAATAACTTGCATTATCATAGGGTAACCCATCGTCTCTTAGGAGTTGGGCCCCCTACTATTTTACCATGGAAATATTGTAATTGTCATTAATATTGCCAATATCACCAATATTGTGGAACTGAATTTTCAAGGTCCTAGTTTTGTCTACTTTACATAAATGACTCCTAATTTATGAAAGTAAAAAGCTGCCTCAATATTCTTTGCAGAGATTTTGGGATTTATTTATTTTATGTCTTAAACTTCTTTATAGTCCATCTCGTATGGAAGAGATTGCTAACATTTCTCTTTTTCTGATTTCATAATTTAGAGCTTGAACTTTATATTTCTTTTGCAATTGGGAATGAGCACCTATGAGATCTTCATTTTTTTATTGTGGATAGAATATGTTCCTCAAAAGAAAAATTGATAACTTAAACTTAGCATATGAGCTTTGTTATAAATACAAATTTTATCTTTCTATTTCAGGATGATGTTAGGCCTCCAATAGTAAGAGTGTACGAGAGGAGGGTTAAAAAAGTGAAATGTATCCTTTGAAAGTTAGTTAGGATAGATTGTTCTCGTATATGTAGGGAAATGATGTGAGCGTGAGGGATGAGGAATCTTGTGTGAAGTTTGTATAGGGAGAGAAGCTGGCCCTCAAGTTTTGTAAGGTGCTTCGTTCACCTCTTCTTTGTGAATAGTAATAATATCAGCGTTGATACCTACCTGCTTTAAAACATACTTTTTTTGTTTATGATAGTTGAAAAAAAAACCAAAACAAAACTTGGTCCCTTGTACTTGTAATTTGAACACTGACTTTTGAAATTGGCATAACTCATCCCTGTCTACTAGGTTATTTAATTTAACGAGTAATATCCATGTGAATTTTTTTCTTAAGAGACTTTCCTTTCTTGGACGATGGACACAGTATAGATGTCAAGTTGCAATGCCCTCTTAGTAACAAATCTTTGCATTTACCCAGGATGCAGTGAATGGATAAAATACTTGCAACTTCTAATGCCATTGTTGAGATATGCAGTTGAGGTTGCTGCTAAGATGGTTTTTATTCTGTATGACCAACGTAGGTTTCTAAAATATTTTGTGTATCTTTAATGTGTTAATTGGAATTGTATGTTGCATGTCAAATTTATGTTAACAATTAGGACTTGCTAATTCAAAACAAACATTGACCTTCAAAAAATTTGAAAAGCAAGTAGCATAAGAAGCTTTCAGAGACAACCTAAAATGGTACTGTTGGGATGTACATTTGATGTTAAATATTGCTTACAGGAATTTGAGAGAAGAAATGGTAGTCTGCTATACATTTTCTTTCATTATTTCCAGAACTTTTTTTTTTCAATTTGCAAATTATAAATGTAATAATGTTGTGTTGACTTGGCAGGAACTGGATGGTATATGTCATAAAAACAATTGGATATTGCCAGTTTACGGTGTTTCGTCATTAGATGGTAAGATCTTTATACATTCATTCCATTACTGATCGATAAACATTAAATTCTTCCTTCTAACATACTATGCAGTTTTTCAAGTTAATTATGTGAAATGAATGATTAAATAATTTTTCTTTTCCCCTGAAGTACAATGTGCATTGCAAATTATTTGAAGATCATGGTCGTCTTTGCCTTCAGTTTTCCATCTGATTTATGGTGTCTTTGGGGATGTTTTGAAAATAAGTGATTTTTTTAAAAAAATTTATGGTGTGTTTAGGAGTACTCCTATAAGTTTTTTTAGTAAAAGTTGTTTTTTATTTATTTATTTTTTATTTTTAAAATTTTATAAGAGCAAAAGTATTTTGATTCTAAGAACTTTAGTAAAAATACTCAAAGTGCTTAGTGATAAATCACTTTAACATGCTTTTAAGAGTTATTTTAAGTGGTTTTTACCAAGTAGGTCGATCATTATTCCTTTATCATAGTGCTCTTGACTTGCTCCAAATCACTCCCCAAAATCATGATTTTGGGTCATGTCAAAAGCATTGGCAAACATATAAAACCTTGTATTATGGTTCTTCATCTTCTATCTTAAAATATTCTGCAATAATATTGGTTGATCTTGATAATCAAATTTTGATAGACCTATTCCCTCTCTCTTTTTCTGGTTTTGCCTTTTGAGGCTGGTTGGGTTTTCTTCGTGTGCATGTCTGATGATTGCATTGTTCTGGTGTACTTGCAAATTGAAATCATCAGTCAGCACCCAATATGGATTGGTAGTGCTAAACGTATTGGTTGTTTTTTTGAAGGTGGATTCCAAGCCAATGTATTTGTAAAAGGGATGGATTTTGAGTTTTCAAGCTGTGGCGAGCTGTGTTCGAACCCTCAAGAAGGGAGGGAGTCGGCTGCAACAAAGATGTTAGGTCAATTATGGAGTATGGTAAGTCAGGCAAAGTAGTTTTAGGGGCCTTTCATGTAGGAGTTTACACTGTATGGCTTTGCCTGCAATGGTTATCTTTGGGACCTCCAAATAGAATACGGGGGGAAAGAAAAGAGAAACTTATGCTCTCCAACACAACTTTGAAGGGTTGGTAGAAGATTATGTGGCCTCAGGTAGTTTTTTTTTGCTTAAGGAACAAATGATTTTGGAGAGCAATAAAGACAACTATTTCAAGTTGTGTTCTATTTTGTTTCCCTTTTTCTTATCATCCCACTCTAATTTGTTCATGATTATTTTCCAATTTGGGATTTGTTGGATTATTGTTTATTTTACATTTTTTTGTTCTAAAAAAATTATGTACATTTTGGCCCACAATTTCAATTTCTCAAGTACATCTAGAAGATCTTAGCCAAATTTTGCAAGAGGTAGGTTTCATTTTTTATTATTTTTTAAAGTTTGTTTTGTTTTCATTTAAATTATTTTTACTTGATGACATTTTTCTTAGAAGAATTAGAATCGTTTTTCCTGGACTATACTTTGTGATATAGTAATGTTAAAGGTAGTTTTAGCCTTTACAAGTACCTCAGTTATAATTCTTGAAAGTAGACTTGAAAAGGAAACAATTTTTATAAGAAAAATAATCTCCTAAGTATGAAAATTTAGGACAACTTTAATTGAACTCCATAGCACAAATTCCATTAAAATATGGGTAGTTTATGAATGGTTAATCAATTGGTTAAAGACACGTCTTCTTAACTAAAAGGTCATGAGTTCGAATCTTCTCACTCCTACAAACCAAAAATTGAGGATTATGGCTTCCAGTTCTTTGCAATCCAACTCCAAAACCATTTCACCATTTAAAGTTTCTATTTTATAAATTGTGGACAGCAGGTTTACAACTCAAGATTGCAAACAACATTTCTAAGAGAATTTGTTTTCAAGATCTTATTTCTTTTTTCTTGGATAATCTCGGTGTCGGGAGCGATACTCCTTACATTATGCTCATCTTAACCTTAACCTTACAGGAGGTTCTCGACGGAGTATTTTGGAGACAGTTTTTAACCATTAAGGATGCAATACTCTTGAATTAAATACGACCAATATGAATGGAACTCCAACATCATATCTTTTAAGTTTCAGAAAACTTTACATTTACTTCATCAAAGCCACTGATTGGAAGAGCTGCCTCAGTTCCAGAAACACATTCATCTTCCACGTACGGAATTGTTCTCCACACATTCAACTTTATGGGAAGACTCGTTTCTCCTGTAAATTTACCAAAATACAAAGTACATTAATCAAGTCTTACAATTTGGTATAATATAAGTGACTCTTACCTCTAATGTTTCTGTCATTTTCCATGCAAACAGCAGCATAGTGAGAACACGACAACTCCATCAACGCAAATGTCAGATTGCTCGAGCAGTTTCCGGGATCATCACAAGATTCTACACTAATTTCAGAAGCCTGACACGATATAGCCCGAAACATTTGTGAAAAAATCACACGTATAGTACATTCACCATGAAGAAAACTTGTTATTCTAGAAAGTATTACAGAATAATAATCTAATAAAATCCAACACACACCTAAGGATCAAACCCCGTCTCACACAACTGGCTACAAGCTCATTTGGTAAAGCCCATGTAATTAAGAAAAGCATTGTTAAGAAGTTGTTGCAATTTTCATTTGCACTCCATTTCAAATCTCCCCTGTTTTTCTCAGAGTTTCTTCAAGTCTTGATGAATATCTTACCTCATAAGTTTTACACCCAGGAAGACATGAACCTCTAGCAGCTGTGTTATACTGAATATTGAAAGTCTTGAAAGGAGTAGCTGAGAAGCCCTTACCCAACGCTTTAACATATGCCTCCTATAAAAATTTCTCGAAAATCAATAAAATGGAAGAAGAAAATGTTCAGAAGTGGAAGACAGGATTTTGCAGACATTCAGAAATTTCCAATGATCAATAATGAATACAAGAAAACTATTATCCAGAACATGGTATAAAAGTATAAATGTTAAGAGAAGCTCTGGGACAATTACACCATCTTTGATGAAAAAAGTTCTTGTAAGATTCACTGAAACAAAAGAAAGGGTGACGTAGATTTGTTTCAGACTTGCCTAAGATCTCAAATGCAACTGCAAGTAGAAAATTTGATGCATCATGGACGCTATTGTATTGTAACCGTGCTCACCTTCAAAGTCCATAATTTTATGAATTCCTGTCGCTGGCTTTCAGGATCTGAAATAGCAGATAAAACTTCTATTTCATTTGGAGAAAAATAACGTTTAGCAAAAGCTAAGATGTTGTTCCTTATCTTTCGTGTCTTCTCTTCCACATCTATACCAATCTGAATTAGAAGTACCACACTAGTTAAGTATGTTTAACAATATAAAGTATTTTAATCCCAAAAAAAAACATAAAGTAGATATTGTATGAGCAGAAAATATGTATGTGTATTTTTTATGTAAAGAAGATGCTTACTGGAGAATGCATGGTCACTCCACATGCTATTAAGGATGAAGTATGTGAGAGATTGAATTGCAATGGTGGTAGACACTGTTCACTGCTATTTTGCCAATCTAACTATTCAACAAGTTTAGAATTATGAATAATTGAGAACAAAAACAAAGAAAATAGAAAACAAAATTATACAGAACAAGCAAGAACCTTCAAAATATACAAAGTCAAACATAATCTTTGAATAAATAAAACAGGAAAAGAAATCACCTCAGGCTTTCCGAACATGTTCTTTTTAAACTTCAAGGCTTGTGGATCAATTTGACAATGTGTCACATCTAGAAAAGAAATAGCATATTTCAGGCATAACAGTAAAAAATTTGCACGGCATATTTAAAATATATGGCGAATATTCTTTTTTCCCCCTCATCTCATCAATGAAATTAATTCCTCTCAATGTGTGTGTGTATGTTGAAATACCACCTTGTCTCGCTATCCTATAAGCTTTCACTGTGCAAGTATTAGATATTAAAATAAAAATAAGTTATAAATGAAATAACAATAAGAGGACTTACATCTTGAAATGGTAGTGCGAACCAAAGCACGGGCTAGCAAGGCTCTTTTCTGAAGCTCCCCCCCATGCATTTTCATAACATTCTCCTTTTCATTTGGTGATAAAAGATTTAAATATTGATTCTGAAGATGTGTACTCTTTACTTCATCAGGTACGACATACCAGATATGTGCTTCCCTGCATAGCAAGGAAAAGTTAGTAAATAAAAACTTGGGGGTGGGGGTCACTCTAAAATACCAACAGATTTGGTGAGATACACGATCCACCTAGCCGCCAAATGATGCATGCTTTACAGCAGCCGCCACAGACATTAAAATATACCAGGTATGGCATCTGAACTTTATTTTATTTTAAATTTCATAAGAAACAGAGCTTTCATTATGAAAAATGAAAGAATATACAAGGGCATACAAAAAGTCCACAAAAAAGAGTCTAAAAAATAAAGAAATGGACTCCAATCCAAAAAGAAAAAAAAACTGAATGGAATATTGTAAAGTGAAGAGTACTCCTAATCATCCACATTTAAACAATCCATCATGACATAAACGCTCATACATTTTAGACGGAAGTTGCATGGGAACAATGGGGGATGCAGTGGTGGCAAAACTCCTTGGGAAATAATGCATGTTTGTTCTAGTGCTTGCTCTGTGCAGAGATGAAAACATATGTGCCAAGAACTGTACATATGATCGACCTTTGGTGAAAGTCACTTTATAATCAAGGCCCCATTGCAGAAACAAGAAAGATTAACCTGTAATAAAATGAGATTATTGAACATGCAGCTAATCATACATACAAGGTTAAATTACATATTTAGTACCTATACATTGCCACTTATGTTTTGATTAAGAAACCAACTTGAGAAGAAATGAAAGAATACACAAGGGTAATACAAAATTACATAAAAGGGCTCCCGTTCAAAAGAATAAAAGATAAAGGATAATCATAAAAATTCTTAGTAAGTGAGACTCAGAGGAAGGCCTTGAACCTATCCAAGGTCCAAACCTGCTCCCCCAAAACACTCCACATCTCTAGAGAACCCCTATTTCCTTGCACCTTCCATAAGACTGCAAAGAAAGTAGCGTGCCAAAGAGCCAACCCTCTATCTCGAAAGGAAAGGTATTGCCACTAATGACATTTTGTTCAGTTCGGTTTGTTCGATCTCGGTTTTGAAACCATGACAAAAACAACCAGGTCAGGTCGATGTAATTATATTCAAACGTGTATAATACTTGCTCTTTACGTACATTGCACGCTGACCCCAAGCCATTTCATCCACCTAATTCCTTGTTTTGGTTATAAATTCGTTAAATTATAAATTTTTAATCCTAAATCGAAAGTTTATTGTATACTAACAATAGTCGCCCCCTCCAGTTTCCATCATTTTGGTTTTTAAATAGAAATTGAACCAAGGCTACCAAGAGCCAAACATACAGCATGAGCAAGGTGAAGTTGATCAAAATTATCCAAACAAAAAACTCAAACTAATATAAGAACAGAAAGAAGGGAAATCAGGAAACCAACAAAACTAATTCGAGCAGGAGCAAGGTGCTTTAGGGCCAGGGAGTTCGGAACAGAAAAAAAGAGAATAAAGAAGTATATCAATCAAGACTTCAAATCAGAGAAACCCAAATGGCTTTTGGCCTCATGAGATGAAATCGAGCAACAAAAGACAAAGAGGGAGGAAAATAGAGATGGGGAGAGAAGAAGAAGAAGAAGTTACTGTAGATTGAGGCGGGGAGATTTCTGGTTAGACGTAGCTTCAATCACTGTGTGCAGAGAAGAATGGAGGGTTGACTTCGAGCATGAAAATTCCTGCTTCAATTCAATCGCACACAGGACAGAAGGATGGGGCTAACCAGAGATTTTTGCTGAAACAGAACGGGGAGGAGATGAACGCTTCTAAATTACAAGCAACTTCAGGTGGTTTCTGAATGTCAAACTCCCACTTATTCATGAATTTATTATACAAAATTTAAAATTTAGGGTTTTATTATTTACAAAATTTAATTTTATATCTAATAGATTCTTTAATTAAAAAAAGGTCTAAATATGCCAAAAACTTATTAAGTATAAAATTAAAAATTCAAAAATACTTTTAAAGTTAGGGGACAAAGACACAAAATTTAAAGTTTAGATATTTATTTGATACTTTTTAAAATTTAAGATGTATTCGATACAAATTTAAAAGTAAATAATTTTTTTTTTTTGATAAAGAAGGTATGTCTCTAACCGGTTGAATTATGTTGGGTTTGACAATTTGAAAGTAAAGTTGAAAGATCACCTTTTTAGAATAAGAGTTCTGGCTCATCTACTCACCTTCCACATTTAAATCATCTATACCCTCCAACTTTTGAAATTATTATATCTTCGTTACTAAAATTTGAAGTTTATTCCTATTTTAGATTCAATTTACAAAATGTAATCATTTTGATTATTTGTCGTTTCTTTTTGTTAATTTTTTTAGTTGAAGGATAGGGTGGATATTAATGTTTGAGACTCAAATAAAGAATTTGAAAATTAAGAGACAAAAATAAATAAATAAATAAATAAAGGTGAAAGCTTTGAGATTTTAACTTTTATTTCTCTTTCTTTTTTCTGCTATTGAAAATTTGCTAATAAATACTGGTAGGTTTAATTCCCACCATGTAATATCATAGAAGTTTAAATCTCATTTTCGTTCCTAAACTTTTAAGTTCGTTATATTTTGGTCCCTAAACTTTTAAAATCTCTCTTAGTCTTTGAACTTTTAAGTTTGTTTTATTATGGTCTTCAAATTTTCAAAATGTTTGTTTTGATTCTTGAACATTTAAAAAGTAACCATTCCTTACTATGTAATTTTTTTAATCAAATATTTATTTAATTAAAGCTTATCTTTATAGTTTAAATACATACTCACATTAACATATGTATATATAGATTTGAAACTATGTCATTAATTTGTTAAAAAAAACAATAATAAAGATCGAAACTAAAATGATTACTTTTTTCAAGTTTAGAGACCATAACAAATATTTTGAAAGTTCAAAAACCAAAATTAAACAACCATAAAAATTCAAAAACTAAAATAAACATTTTAAAAATTTAAACATTAAAATGGAACAAACTAAAAAGTTTAAAGACCGAAATCAGATATAAACCAATTTTTAAAAAAAATAAAAAGTAACTTTTAAAAAGATTTGAGGTATAGTTCCCTTTGATTAGTGTTTTTTCTCATAATGAAAAAAAGTGCTTTCCGTTGAGATCAATCAAATCATTAGTTTAAAAAATTATTCAACATCCATTTAGAACCTTACAGTGAAAGTTCATTTAAAAAAGCCTACAAACCAACCCATCACAAAAGAGAGAGAAAGGGAAGGAGAGAGATCACTCAACAGATTTCCATTGCAATGAAATTCCCGACTTTACATCAACCTAATGAAGGAAACCTTCTTTTTTTTTTTTTCCTAACCTCTTTTTTTTTTTCTTTTGTGGTGGTTAAGGATTCATTTGTAATAAGTAATAATAATAATCATCAGAAATTAGACTCATCCTCAGCAAATTTCAATAAAAACTTCAAAATTGAATGCTTAGGATCATCCTTGCCTCCTTTATCTTTAATCTTGAAAACACCCTTCATCATTCGAGTATATAGTCTTTCAAGCTCTGGAATTCCGTACTTCTCAGTCCGCTCCACAAGCACATTCTTCACTGACTCGACTTGGCTCGAAATATGGAAATCCGATACCGAAGCATCTTGCGAACCGTTCCAATCTGTGAGATCCGACGCTTCTTCACCAGAAGCTTCACACTGATTCCCACTACCAAAACAGGCCTTCAAACTTTCATGACTTACTTCGTTCGTATCAGGCTCCTGAGATGGTTTCGGGACGACTGAATCTTGATGCGGCGGCGGTTTTTCTTCTGTTCGTAAAGTTGATAGTCAAATAGTGAATACCAAGAAACAAGAAAAGGAGATATAATAACAAAAAAGGCAATAAAGGCACCCAAGTTTTCAGCTATTAGATTGCATCTCAAAACCATTAGGTCAGATTAATCAGCTAACACCCAAAAAGTCGGAAAGAGGAACATAATAATTCAGTTGCGTAAACAAAAAAGATCCTATGCAAGATGAAATAGACTATACAAAATTGTAGATGAACAACCGTAGAGATACATTGAAAAAGAAATAAGTACAACAGAACCTATAGGCTGCTGGGTTCAGCGGTCATTTGATATCATATTGTAAGCATAAAAGGTCCAGGGTTCAAATCTCTCCCATACAATTCTTCATCTCCAAATCAACATTAATAGCAAACTTATTAGTTCTCATGCTATTTGACCCAAAGTGAGGGGAGGTGTTTGAGAAACATGAGAAAAATACAAAATGGCATACAAAAGAAAGCCCATGCAAAGGAACTACATTAACTAACCATACAAGAAATAGCTCCCATTCAAAAAAAAATCAAGCCTAGCGAGCAGTTACAGAATTCTTCCGTAATCGACACCCAGAGGCATTAAGCCTAGCTAGAACCCGAAAGTCATTGCACTTTAACAGCCATGTCAAAACTTCTATACATGACAGACCACAAGAAAACCATCACCTTATTGGGGATTCGAGGCTTACATATGGCTTTAACCCAATGAAACTAAGGCTGCTTATTAGATCCATTTTCACAAAGGGCAGAAAAGGTGGATTTAGTAGAAAAAGACTCCTTAGAGTCAAAGGCTGCCCATCTATCCAACTCACGATCAAAACGACCCCTTTTGATCCCAAGCTCCCATGTTTGGTACTCCAAGTTCCAGCAAGTAGCAATGGAAGCTTCTTTTTTGGAAGACAGCATAAAAATCTGGAAAAGTTGGAGTCAAAAGGGAAGAATCTATCCAACTATCTTCTCAAAATCGAATCTTCTGGCCGTTTCCCACCATATATCTAGTAAAACAACGGAACTCCTATCTTCCAATCATATCTTATATGTCAGAACACTATTAAAAAGATTGCCTGAAATGTAAGGCATGATTCAAAAGTAAAGGTAAGCCGAATGCTTTAGTATGTTTTGAATCAAACTTTATTGAAGTTCCTTATATCAAGTTGTAGATTGATTTTGATTGTACTATTCATGTTTTGATGCTAAGATTCCTTACAACTCGAACCCCAAACTCTATTGACATTGCATCATAACGTTGGTACTAAATGGTTTATTTATGAATATGGTTAGCTTACTTGTGGCATAGATGTTTTGGTCATATGTTTAGAGAAAGAATTGAAAGATTAGTAAAGAACGAAAGAAAACCAAAAGAAAAGCAATGACTGAGAGTGGAAGAGACAAGGTTGAAAAACGTCCTCGCTTTTCTCATTAAAAAACACGTATGACCTTCATCTTGAATGGCTAATTGAGTCCTCATTTAATCTCCATCAAAGCTTTGGGAAAGTGCAGGTTAATGTTAATTAAATCCTCATTTAATCTCCAGCAGATTAATGTTTTGAAGCTCGCAGATACAGGTTCAGGCATCGAAAGCCGGTAGCCAAGTTTAAAAAGGAAAAGTACCTATAAAATTTTTGGTATGGGCATTCTGTTGTGGGAGAGATTAAAAAATATTCCATAAGAATTTGGGTGGTGTATGATAAGGCTCGTTCTATGTGAATCTTTAGAATTATACTCCATTATTAATCAACTCAAACTGGCGTGGTCTTTTAGTAATCACCTATGAGCTGAGCTTTTGAATCTTACTTCATCAATGAAAAGATTCAAATTCACATAAAACTAAACAAAAAGATTCAGATTCCAAAAAAAAGATCACAATATATTTCGATCAAGTTTTTGTTCTAGAACAAAAATTAGAGAAGCACAAGGATCAGTTTAGGACTCGATTTCAACCAGATGTTAGGAACAGAGAAACATGATTAAAATAAAACATTCCCGTTCTAAGTTTGCAAAGTGGAGCCGAAGAGACCAACAAGATATGTTAACATAATTACAACCTTTTCCAGGATTCCAAGCAACCCATTACTATTACTATAAGGATTAGGCTTGGAAATAAAATTCAGAAGTCCGAGCCTCAATTGTCTAAAAATTTGAGGTATAAAACTTGTTTAATAATTTTTTTTAAGAAGAAACAAATATTTCATTTCATTGATAAAATGAAAAAAAATGAAATATTTCATTGATCATAAATCTGTCAAGTAATTAGTTCATTTTCATTCCCGGAGATATATATAAAATTTAACCATCGCCTGTGCTTAGAGCTTGCAGTGGGATGGGGTAGAAGAATATTTCTTGAGTATTTCATGATTTAAGAAATATATAAGAAACACATGTTAATTGGCATGTATTCAATGACAGTACCTGCATGATGAGCAGCATCGACATTCTTCTTTGGACGTTTTAATGCCTCATAACTTCGATTGAAATCAACCTCTGGCTGGACATTACGCAATCGAGCACTAACTCGAGTAACGGTTCCCAGCTGCACAACTGGGGTAGACGGAAACATAGTTCCCCCAAGTTCATCTGGCATGTTCAATGGACCACCTTGGGCAGCTATTTTGTCACAGCATGCAATTAGCGCAGGATCCATCTGCGTAAGCATTCCATGCACCTGTGGATAGAAATATCTATGCTGATAAAGCCACTCAACTTCAAAAGAAACTCATGCAAAACAAACAAATGAACATACTGCATCTCGAAGCTCGTAAGCTCTACTAACGATCCGAGCACCATTGTAATCATCTCCATTATAAGCCTGAAACAAATACAAAGATCTAAGAACTCAATGCTCATAAACCAGGCATAGGTAAGAAAAACTCAGTAGAAACAAAACCTTTCTTTTGTTTTATGGGATTGGGGAGGGGATGCGAAACACACTGGTTTCATTAAAATGAACGGAAGGGAAAAAAAAACCGGTTTGCTAGAGATTAAGAAACTGGAAAATCCTCATATATAAGAGAGGCTGAGGCCCACATGGAATCAAAAGAGTGAAGAACACCCCAAACCTCCCCCCATAAACGAGCCCTACTCTGAAAAATTTTTCTATTGCTCTCCAACCAGATGGACCAAATCATGGCTACCATATAACCTTCCTCTCCTCTAAAGCATCCTGCTTAGCAATTACGGCCAGACTAACGCCAAAACTCTAAATTGACAAAAAGCTGTCAAACCAATGCAACATACACATGCAGGACGTTCTCATATCAGCACATGGCATTAACTCTTCCCCAGGTCTCCAATTAAGCAAGTAAATTTACCTTTTCTTAAAAATTTTCAACCTATTCACTCTCCCGTGTGGTTTAGGGTATGCAACCCACCCAAGAAGTTAAGATGCGTCAAGCACAAAATGTAAACATAATATTATAGTAGCTATGTTCATTGGGTTAGAGTGAAATATAATACTTAATCCTTCGTTTAAGAACCATTTTCTAAAAGACTTCAATCTTGGCATTGTCTTAATTATTCAAGTAGATTTTTATTTGGACATTAAATGATTTTGTAAATTTACATTTATTTTTTAACATAAAATTGTTATAATAATATTTATTTATAATTTTAATTACAATGTCTCGTTCCACTCATAAAACACCATTATGCCACCTCTTACCTTGAGGTGCGGCACTACTTTAACAAGAATTTTCACCTTATAAAGTGCTCATTCAATCAACATGAAGTCTACGTAGAAAAATCTTACTAGAAGCAGTACCTTCGCATTAGAAACCATAAGATCGACATCTTGTACAAATGCTGAACATGTAATATACAGCCCAGAGTCAACACGTTGAAGTAATGTAGCCATGTCCATTGGGTTCTGGACGACTGAGCGGTAATTGGGAGCTTCTTCATCCAGAACAGGGTAATGGAAGACACTAAACCTTTTGTCGTATAAAATCCTATAGAACAGGAAATACAAAATCAATTTAAACATAAAAGAACATAACAAACATAAAAAAGCACATAACGAACTGTTCAATTAAAATTTTAAAATTTGTCAACCTCTTGAAAAAATAGAATTAATATCAACCAGGAAAAAGTGAGATAAATGATTTGTGATCCCTTGTTAGAAAAAGTTCAATAACTACTATGCTCAAACCTTCTTTTTCTTTCCCAAAATAATAAGTCCCAAAAACACAGCAGAAACCTTTTCTCAAAAACTGACCACGTATTTAATTAAACATATTCATTGGACTTCCGTAAAATAAAAAGATGCAATTATAGGATTATAAAAAAGAAAAAACAATGCTCAGACAACCCTAAAGAAGGTTAAGTAGTTTTGTTACAAGATTTTTTGTTCCTAAATTTGTTTTTTTATAAGAAATAGAGATGTATATTCCAATAAAGGAAGAACAAGCTAGAGGCCCGGGGTAGAGGAAACCCTGCCAAAGAAAAAGCAATGCCAAAAACAGAGGAGTTCAAAAAGGTGGAGGGCCAGATCGTTCAACAATTATTTCTTTTACAATAAATTCTTCCAATAATTTTTTTTAATCAGAAACGAGCCAAACATTCATTCAAAAGGCACCAACCAGCCAAAGGAACAAGACATTCATTGAGAACCGAGTTTTCATTTCTCAATGAACAAAATACAAAAACAACAAAGCCCCAACAAGACAAAAAATGGCTCCAAGGCCAAAGGGATAATTTGATGAGTCCTTAAAAACAGACTCTTTGCATTAAACTTCACATGAGCCCACACATCCCGTGTTTTTAAAAGATTGAGGTGCACTAAAGTGCAATAGTTCTCTCAGACTTAAGCACGAGGCGCAAAGAAATTGTGAGCTATTTTTTATGTGATAATTTTGAAGACCTCTTAAACCGTATAACATATTAAGTTTATTTACTCTTATTTTCTTTATTTTTGTAATTTACTTTCTAGAAGCAAATGGAATTGTGATGAGTCAACGAAAGCAATTGCCACAAGAATGTCGCACACTACAAATAATTAACTCTCAAGTCTCAACTAGTAAGTTATATAGTGCCTCAAAAAGAAAATTAAAAAATAAAGTTAAATTTTTAAAGTGACTGATTTATAATCTATAATGCAGCAAGTAAAACTCAATAGTACATAATAAATTGACATTAACTTTATTTAGCATGAGAAAAATGGGTTCAAGTGAAGACCATCTCACCGGTTGCAAACATCTCTAAGGCACATTCGTAAACGCCGAAGGGAATGCTGTTCAGCTTCTACCTTGGCTTTTAACTCAGAAGCCTTTGGTCCACTGGCTACTACTGGAGCCTTGGGAAGTTCAGGAAGGGATCCGGACACTTGCACTTTTTTCTCCATACCCTCCAGCAAAACTGAGGAAGCAGCCTCAATTAAATGGGTAAAAAACAGAGACTTATCTTCACTGGACGGAGGACTGACTTGGTAGCTGCTAATTAAAAAGAAATGATGGAATAAAAGTAACATTAGACACAAGTAATTTTTCATTATCAGAAAAATATTATCAGCTGATACACATTTTATGTAAAAGATTCCAAAAGAGAGATATCATAAAAAAATATTATCAGGTATAAAAATACAGAAAAATTAATTACAGAAATATTGTGGTCGGTTGTAGTGTATGTACATTCTGCAATTTCCATGTCAGCCCACATTACAAAAAATATTTACTTTACATTTTATTTTTCAAATCTGTCATTATATAAACCAAGTAAATTTTAATTTATTTCCTATTGTAGACTACCACGGGAAAAGGCAGAATTATTCATCTCTTTAGTCAATCACTACTAACCTTTTATTTGGAGCTCGAGAAGAATTAGTTGGGTTCCTCTCGAGTTGGCTCTGTGGGAGGAATTCTTATCCTATGGCAGGACGACTCTATAGCAGTTAATGACTCAGTTTTGGGATCTTTCTCCATCTCCATTGCTTTCACATTTAATAATGTCTTTGAGGGCTGGATTACAGGGGGTGTATGGTCCAGCAACTCATTACGGAAGATCTGATTTTTGGCAAGAACTTGGTGACTTGGCAGGCCTTTGTACGGGATGATGGTGGTTAGGGGGGGATTTTGTTGTGATCAGAAGGCTGAATGGAAAATCTGGAAATGGGAGAGTAACTAAAAGTATGAAAGCTTTCAACACCTTGATTGAAGATCTGAATTTACTCGATATTCCCCTGAAGAATGGCTTTTACACGTGGTCTAATTTCAGAGAAAATCTGTCTTCTTCTAGAATTGACCGCTTCCTAATTTCGAAACCTTGGAGTGAGAAGCATAAAAACGCTTCCCTTTTGCGCCTATCCAGAAATACTTCTGATCATTTTCCCTTGCTTCTCAATTTTGGTGCTCAAAAGTGGGATCCTACCTCCTTTCGCTTTGAGAATATGTGGCTTGGCCACCCAAACTTCACTACCATGTTAGAAATGGTGGGCAGAAACAAATTCAGTTGGCTGGCCGGGCTTTGCTTTTATGGAAAAACTTAAAAAGCTGAAATCGCATTTAAAAAGTTGGAACAAAGAGGTCTTTGGGCAAATTGAGGAAAAGAAGAAACTTATTCAGGCTGAAATAGAAAATAGATAGCATATAAGAGTGAAGACAAAGGTTCGATCTCCCCTGATCTTAACAAAAGAAGAAGCTTATTCAGGCTGGGATTGTTTTGAAAGAACACAGCTTAAGGAATCAGAAATGTAAACTTCAATGACTTAAGGAGGGGGATGAGAACACTAATTCTTTCATAGATGGGCGTCAGCAAGAAGAAATAACGCCTTCATCTCTTTGTTAGAAGACAGTAATGAAAACATGCTGGAAAATGAAGAGGATATTACAGAAGAATTTTTAACCTTTTTTAAAGATCTCTATGCTCCTCCAGAGGGCCAACGGTTTCTGATTGATGGCATAAACTGGACTCCCTTAAATGATCGGCAAAGGATGATGCATGAGGCTCCTTTTGATGAAGAAGAAATTCACTTGGCAATCAAGAATTTGGAACATCTTGAAACATGATCTCGTAAAGGTTATCCAAGATTTTTTTGAAAATGGAATCACAAACAAGCGCACAAATGAGACTTTCATTCGTTTAATCCCTAAAAAGATTAAACCCAACGAGGCTAGTGATTTTCGCCCCATCAGTCTTACAACCTCTATTTACAAAATTTTTACCAAGGTGCTGGCTGAAAGGTAGACAAATTCTAGATGCCATCCTTATTGCCTCTGAAGCTGTTAATATTTTGAAAGCAGAAAGTGGATAAATTAGATTTCGAGAAAGCGTATGGCAAGGTAGATTGGCCTTACCTTTTGGAGATTTTACGGTGTAAAAGGCTTTCCACAGTTAACTTCTCTACTATTGTTAATGGTCGGCCTCGGGAAAAGATTATAGCGAAAAGAGGACTTAGACAAAGAGACCCTCTCTCCCCTTTTCTCTTCACTCTTATTGGTGATTCCTTAAATCGCTCTATACATTATGGGTGGGGAAAAAGGATCCTCAAAGGGCTGGTGATTGGCAATAATCCATGGGACGTTCCTCTTTATTTTCCTTGTTGGATCGGGTTTATCTTTAAATCTCAAAAAAATCTCCTTGATTGGAGTTAACACGAACAAGGAGGAGGTGTCCATGCTCACCAATCAGTTGGGTTGCAAAATGGAAGATCTTCCAATCTCTTACCTTGGAATGCCGCTTGAAGGGAACCTAAAAACAATCTCGTTCTAGAATCCAATTCTGGAGAAATTTAATTCAAAGCTTGACACGTGGAGAAACTTTCCTTTATCTAAGGGAGGAAGACATACCTTAATTCTTTCCGTTTTTAATAGCCTCCTAACTTACTTCTTCTCAATCTTTAAGGTGTCCACCTTTGTCATTAATCAGATGGAAAAGTTGATTAGGTACTTCTTTTGGAATGGTGGAAGCTATCAAGCTGGCTGCAATTTGGTTAAATGGGATTGGACTTCACTCCCTCTACTCCATGGAGGCCTCGGTATTGGCTCTTTCAAATAGAGGAAGAACGCTCTTATGCTCAAATGGCTTTGGAAATTCATTGAAAAGGAAAATTCTTTATGGAGGAGGGTTATCTCCAACATTTATGGTTGTGACATTATGGGTTGGAGAACCCTCCCCACAAAATGTAGTGCTAAAGGTAGGCCTTGGTTTGACATTATGAAAATCAGTGGTTTCTTCTTCAAGTTCTTCAATTTCAAAGCTAGAAATGATTGAAGGGTGAGATTTTGGAAGGATCCGTGGCTAGACATGACTCCCCTAGAATTTTTATACCCAAACATTTACAACATCTCGATGAAAAAAGAAGCTATTGTTGTTGATTGCTGGAATGATGATTGCAATGACTGGGATTTGGGCTTCCTGACATTATGGACCGTGGGTTGGACGGTTGGGCCTAGATGAGAAAATTGATATGATCAGACTGGGGGAGGGGGTGGACAAAGCAAACTGGACAATAGATCCCACTGGTCGTTTTAACACTAACTCAGCCTTTTTGAAGCTCTCAAAAACCCACCCAAAGCTCTCGACTCCTATGATTAATCAGATTTGGAAATTCAAAATTCCCAAGAAAGTCGAGATCTTCCTATGAAGCTTGGTGCAAAGAAGTATCAACACTCATGAGAAGGTGCAGAAAAAATTTGCAACATGGTCTTTCTCCCCCTTGGTATGCCGCTTTTGCTTGAAAAATGAGGAGAGTCTTGACCATCTCACCTTCACGACCCCTTTGCTGCTAATGGGTGGGCCCTTTTGCTCTCTATCTTCGATATGGCAGTCTGCCTTCCTCACAACACTGAAGATTGGTTGGCTGAGTCTCTCACTGGCTGGAATTTGAAAGGTAAAGCTAGATTTATTTGGAAGTGTGCATGAGAGCCCTCTTTTGGGAACTTTCAAAGGAAAGAAACAGAAGATTTTTTTAGAATATATCCTACCCCTTCCATATTTTGTGTACTTATTCCCAGCTTTCTTCACCTTTAGGTGCTTAAACCAATTTTTTTTTTTTTGTAATTACAGCCTCAACCTTATCCTTCAAGATTGGAAGGCGTTGATTCTTTAGTTCTTTTGGAAAGGGTCCTCTCAACCCTTTTACTGAGTAAACCACATTTATAAAAAGAATGCAAGTATAGGTAATCGAAGAAAGTGGGAGAAAAAAAACCCTCAGAAGCAAGGGCACCAAGAGAGCAGTTAAGAGAATATACAAAATTCCAACATCCTCCTAAGCACACTCTACATCCTAAAATATCTTCCCTATTCTTTTTCGAGCCAAATGTACCGAAAACTGTGGGAAAAAAATAAATAAAGGAAGCATCCTCTGTCATGAAATGGAAGGTGAAGGATAACTTTCTTTAAAATGCCGCAACAATCAAAAGAAATAGCAGCATCCTTGAACATTTTTCCTATCTTTTTATCTATCAATGAAAAGAAGGTTTTTGGTTTAAAAAAAATCAAAAGATATACCAAGAGACCACCCATACAGATTGGATTTTAAAATTGATCAAATAACAACAAAGGGCATTTTCAAATGAAAAGGAACTCCCTTCACATTAATTTCTAAATTTGGCATCCTCTTAAATATTTCCTTAGTCAACTATACTGAGGTATTTTTCCTCGGGCCATAAAAAATGCTCAACTATAGTTTCATTATTGTTTAAACCGACAGCCCTTTTGTTTGTTTCATAAAAAAACTTCAGTTTTTCAGAAGCAACGAAAGATCTAATTTTAAAATATGTATCTAAGATGTCCAATACGAAACATAAGATATGAACAAAGTAAATGAAGGCATACATCACACGATCAGGAAAAATCAAAGAAGCTTTCTCATCAACTTCTGCAAGTGAAACTAAGGATGTTCCGAGCAGTAATATGGGTAGGTCAGAAGGTAGCTCTTCTAACAGAGTCAATAAAACAGCTCTCAATTGCTCATATGCCTGCAATGTCAACCATAAAACCAACTCAGCATCTTAAATGATGTGAGAACAGTAGTAAACTCAAAAAAGTAACTTAAATTTTTTTTAATATTGATTCATGATTAAAAATTGAGTATCTCGAATAATGAAACTCACTGTCTCCCACCAACGATGAAACTGAGGTAGGTAGAGTATCGATGGAGTTGTCCTTCTTGCTTCACCAAATATATGTACCAATGCTTCCTCAGGTGTCTTTGCACTAGGATCAGAGAGCAGCGACGGAAGTCCCAGAGAATGAACAGGAAACTTCTCCAATTCATGTAAAATTGCAGGGCCAAGGTGATCCTGTAAAACTAAAACAGTAAGTACATTTAGTTGGTTGCTCCAAAGTGATCATAGGAAATTATCAGGAGGTTCCAAGATAATTACCAACCCAACGTCTTCACCACCACAAAGCAAAAGTCGAGGTCTAAACACTAGTGGAATTGCGGAACCAAAAGAAAGCATGGAAAGTTTGGCAAACTCTGATGATGCTGCTAAGGGAAAGGCATCAGATATGAAATTCATGGCTTTATGAAGATGTCTTTGCAAACATGATGCAACAACAGAAGATAGTGGCCGAGAATGCACTACAGCACCTCGATGAGCAGCAGGAGTAATTGTGGACATGGCTTCAACAAAATGATACTTTTCAACCTTGACTGACTCAACATCTATTATAAACTTTTCGTCGCTAGTGTAAACCTGAGGATATTTTTGGCGGAAAGCTCTAATAGCAGCTTCAGTGCAGAGAGCCTTCAAATCAGCACCACAATAACCTACACATGTAGCAGCAAGTTCGGATCTAAGCTCCTCTGAAGGAGGATTCTTCCACTTGCGCGTGTGAATGGCCAAAATCTCAGCACGTGCATCATAACCGGGCAAGGGAAAGGTAAATTCACGATCAAAGCGACCAGGGCGGCGCAAAGCTCCATCAATGGCATCAATTCGATTGGTAGCTCCAATCAATACAACCTGCCCGCGAGAGTCTAGCCCATCCATCAAAGCAAGCAATGTGGAAACGATGGAATTATGAATTTGCTCTTGTTTGCTAGATCGAACAGGAGCGAGCCCATCAATTTCATCAAAGAATATGATAGAAGGCTGATTCCTCTGTGCCTCTTCAAAAAGTAGTTTCAACTGTCGCTCAGCCTCACCAACCCACTTGCTTAGAACATCAGCACCCTTCCGCATGTAGAAACTGACCTTTTGGCCAGCCTTTGATGCAGCACAGGCTAGTGCTCTAGCAATTAATGTTTTTCCAGTTCCTGGAGGCCCACATAACAATACCCCTCTTGGTGGAGTTATATGATAACTTGCAAAGAAATCTGGATAAAGTAAAGGAAAGAATACCATCTCCTTCAAAGCATTAATATATTCTGACAAGCCACCAATGTCATCAAAACTAACATTTTCATCAACTTGTACAGGTTGAATATCTGCCCCACCCTTAGAGCTTGGTCCAGCAGTTTGAATACCAGAAGTTAAACTTGAAAATGCATCGCTTTGATGACCCCAACCAGATGCTGCAATATTCAATCCCCAAGATGCAGTTCCATGCATATCCAATCCTCCAAACAGCCAAGGTGGTCCAGTTCTACTTCCACCTCTAGCCCATGGTATACCGGGAGCTTGATCCAGCTCATCCACAAGAAGAGAATCATCAGAATCTTCAATCCTTGCCATACGACGTTTATGAACTCTTGATCCACCCCTCCTTACATCTCTTCCAACCTTAGTCCCCATTCCTTGATGTAATACTCTACGAGGAGATCTTGGTCTAGGTTTACCTTCACCTATAGAGAGTCTCCGAGCATCCGCACGATTTCGGAGATCATATCGTCTTCGTCCCTCCTGTTCTTCTTCACCTCCTTCATCATCACCATCTTCCTCACCCTCATCCTCAGGTTCAGGCTCAGCCTCGCCCTCATCATCATTTTGAATATCATCCACATCATTATCCTCTATATCATTCCCATTTTCAATCTCATCTTGGCTTGCTTTATCTTCTGAACTACCATGCTCATCATCTGATTCAGAATTCAAATGCTCTCTGGAAACTAATCGTGAATGGCGTGGTCGTAATCCTTCACGCCTAGGAGTAGGTCTGTTCTCCATGTTCTTTTTATGCTTTTGAGAAGAAAAAACATCTTTATTGGAGTTTGTATCCCTCCGACTCCTTGGCATTTTATACTTGGGACTCTGTAACATGTTTTTTATAGGAAACAAATATTTCAGTCACTGAGCTTCAGTATAGGTGACAAAGGAAGGTTATATTTCATAATACATTTTGAAGCATCTAACCAATCATGGTTGACGAAGAAAAAGAATTCATGAAACAACAATAAGTCTCACCATTAAGTCTTCGTCTTCAGAATCAGTATAACCGCTAAAATTTGGATGCCTCCTCTTTTGTCGTGTAGAACGCCGCAGATTTTCAACTGGCTGCAAATCCAAACATGAGAAAATATAAAAGTTTTAGATAAAATGGAGTTCGAAAGAGAAGAATCCTTAAGTAAAAGCATAACACATATAGTAATTTCAGTATAAATTTTTTTTTGAACCTGAAACAACTTCTCATTGAAATAATGAAAAAATACACGTATTCCAAGGGAACAAACTGCCATCGGGAGTGAAAACAAAAGAAAGATAAAACTAAAAACAGAAAAAGCAAGACCAAATACACAAACTAATGAGGAAATAAAAAAGCTTCCAAAAACATCATAAAGTATTAGAAGAAACACCATTGAGAAGCTTTAAAATGGCTAAGTTGAAACGATCCGCCGAGGAAGAAGTCTTGTTTTCAAAGATTCTTTGGTTCCGCTCGAACCAAATTTCTGATATAATAGCTTTGACCACATTGAACCACTATAAATTTGCACGGGGAGAAATATTAACACCAGAAAGTAGCTGGAAAACATTTTGTCAACATTCTTATGAAAGGCTCAATTAATATTAAATATTTTGAATAGAGAAAACTAGCACGGTAGGGCACGAGCAGAAGAAAAAAAAAGGGTTGTTATAATATATTTATGTATATAGAAGTTTATGTCTTCCATCGACGATATGAGAGTGTGATTATTCTCCTTGTTGTATATGTTTATGATATTGTCATCATTGGAAATGATGCATCCGGTATTTTATCTCTCAAAACTTTTCTTCATAGTCAATTTCATACTAAAGATTTGGGAACATTAAAGTATTTTTTGGGTATTGAAGTAATACGAAGCGAGAATGGTATCTTTTTGTCTCAAAGGAAATATGATGTAGGGTATGTTGGGTTTTAGCCATTTCCTTGTAGGAATTATTATATTTTCATTCCCTGTTTTCCATTTGTAGCCTCTAGCTTAAGTGGGCTGTTGGGTTGGGCCTTTTAGCCTTCTGTGGGCTGCTGTATTAGTGAGAGTTAGTTGTTAGGTTATCTTTGGCCTAACTAGTATAAATACTAGTCTCTTGTATTTCTGAGACAATTTTTGACAGATTAATAAAGAATCCTCTTACTTGGTTTACACCAATTTGGTATCAGAGCACCTTCGTGAAAGGGCCTGATGGCTAGACCTCAAAACAACTTGGGCAATGACACTGTTCAACCCAATCTGGATGCGAAAGCATCCTCTCCCCCTCGCTCATTAAACTGTAGACTATCTTTTGAAGGAATCAAAAAAGGAATGGTGGATATGCAGCAAATTTTGGAGAACATGAGTAAACAAATGAAAAGATTAACCATTGATCAACCAAGAAATCAAAATAACTGAGAACCCCCTCTACGACCTCCAAGAAGGATCGAACATACCTATGCTAATAGGCCAAGAAACTCATATGGTCAGGATGGAATACAAGAAATCCATCAAGGACTTTTTTCAAATTCCTCCAACGATGAAGATTACCAACCAAGATTGCCTATTTTCCAACAACCAGTACAAGAATACCACCCAAGATTCCAACAAAATAGGCAAGGTAACTATCAGCATAGGCAAGAACCACGACAACATTATGGAGAGCAACATTACGTCGACACTATAGATTACAAGATGAAAATTAAACTCCCTAGCTTCAATAGGAGGATGAACATTGAAGCTTTCTTAGATTGGGTAAAAAATGGGGAAAATTTTTTTTATTACATGATCACACCTGAGGAGAAAAAAGTTAAATTTGTGGCTCTTAAACTGAAGGGTGGAGCATCCGCTTGGTGGGATCAACTACAAACAAATAGAAAACAATATGGCCAACGTCCTATTCGTAGTTGATGAAGAAAAGACATCTACCCATTAACTATGAACAACTTCTTTGCAATCAATTCCAACATTGCAAACAGGGTAGTAGATCAGTTAGAGAAAAAATCCACCTTCATCCTATGACACTCCTTGCTGAAGCAATTTCATTTGCAACTACAATTGAAGTTGATCAAGAATTCAAGAACATAAATTGGTCTAGCCGCAAGACTTCATGGGAACGACAAGCAACCTCATACAAGAAGACTCAAGCAGAAGGATCTCGAAATTCTATGGGAGCCTATGGGCTCTAAAAATATTAGAGACAGAAAGGGAATTGAAGGCTCTACTTCAAAAAAACACGAATCCATATCAAAGGCCTTCTCTTGGAAAATGCTTTAGGTGTGGGCAACAAGGTCACCTCTCAAATGAATGCCCACATAGAAGAAATCTTACAATTCAAGAAAGCAATCAAGAATTTCAAGAAGAGAATAAGGAAGAGTCAGAGGAAAATGTGACATATACTCAACCAGATGACAGAGATGAATTATCATGTGTTGTCCAACGAGTTTTGCTCACAACAACAAGCGAATCTCACCCACAAAGACATGCTTTGTTTCGAACACATTGCACCATCAATGGGAGAGTTTGCAATGTAATAATCGATAGCGGGAGCAGTGAGAATATAGTTTCAAGAAAACTTGTCCAAGCTCTCAATCTCAACATGGAGCCTCATCCAAGCCCATACAAGGTAAGTTGGGTCAAGAAAGGAGGAGAAGCTCTCGTCAAAGAAATTTGCACACTACCCCTTTCAATTGGTAATAATTATAAGGACCAAATTATTTGTGATGTCTTGGATATGGATGCTTGCCATATCCTTTTGGGCCGCCCGCGGCAATATGACAATCAAACTATACATAAGGGCGGTGAGAACACTTATGAGTTCAATTGGATGGGAAGAAAAATAGCTCCACCCAATGGGAAAGAGAAATAATTCTATGAAAAACAATTCCAATGTACAGCATCAAGGGCCTTTATTCACTATTTGTACAACAAAGGAAGCAAATTCTTCTTGTGAAAAGTTCACATTTGCTTTATGACTTAAACATCAAAATGAACCATTGCTTGTAACCCCTATAGACAGTAGGGTTACAAGCCTTTTGGAAGAATTCCCTTCTATAACTGAAAAACTAGCAGGTTTACCACCCCTTCGAAACATTCAGCATCAAATTGACTTGCAACCCGATTTAACACTACCTCATTTACCCCATTACAGAATGAGCCCTACAGAATATAAAGTATTACATGATATTATTGAAGAGCTACTCAAGAAAGGTCATATCCAATAAAGCATAAGTCTTTGTGCAGTACCAGCCCTATTAGCCCCTAAAAAGGATGGCTCTTGGAGACTTTGTGTGGATAGCTGAGCAATTAACAAAATCACAATTAAATACAGATTTCCTATACCTCGTATTTCGGACTTGCTTGATCAATTAGCAGGTTCTACTATCTTTTCAAAGATAGACCTTCAATGTGGCTATCACCAAATTCGCATTAAACCAGGAGATGAGTTGAAAACGGCCTTCAAAACAAACGAAGGTTTGTTTGAGTGGTTGGTAATGCCCTTTGAGGTATCCAACGCACCAAGCACATTTATGAGATGGATGAACCAAGTGTTACTTCCTTTTGTTAACAAATTTGTAGTGGTATACTTTGGTGATATCTTCATTTACAGCAAGTCCGAAGAAGAACACCTAAATCACCTCAAGGAAGTCTTTCACACTCTCTCCACAAACAGACTATTTATCAATCTTAAGAAATGTGCTTTCCTCACTACTAACATATCATTTTTGGGTTTTATTCTCAGCAAAGAAGGTGTGGCTGTGGATCCAATCAAGATACAAGCAATTCAAGATTGGCAAACTCCAAAATCAGTAAGGGATGTTCAATGCTTTCTCTGTCTTGCCTCATTTTATAGAAAATTCATTAAACACTTTAGCACTATTGCAGCCCCTTTGACCAATTGCTTAAAGAAATGTAAATTTGGGTGGGATTCTTCTACTAATGACAGCTTCATTCTTTTAAAGGAAAAACTAGCCTCCACCCCCGTTTTAGCCCTACCGAATTTCTCTAAACCATTTGAAATGGCAGTAAATGCTAGTGGAATAGGAATTGGAGGTGTGTTATCCCAAAACAACCAGCCAATGAAGTATTTTAGTGAAAAATTGAGTGAGTCTAGACAAAAATGGAGCACCTATGAACAAGAATTAGATTCACTAATTCAAGCTCTTAAACAATGGGAACACTACCTTATAGGAAAAGAATTTGTTCTCCTAAGAGACCACCGAATTTCTCTAAACCATTTGAAATGGCAGTAAATGCTAGTGGAATAGGAATTGGAGGTGTGTTATCCCAAAACA
>JAOANK020000055.1:153546-176443 GCA_026257165.2 Telfairia occidentalis | reverse complement strand
CCCGCTTTTATTTTATATATATATATATATATATATATTTTTTTTTTTTTTTTTTTTTTTTTAATTTGAAACACAAATTATAGGTTTCAAAAGATATTTTAATTTTTTAAATTTGATTAGGATTTTAGAGTTATTTTAATTTTAGATTATATATGTATTGTTATAATAATAATAAAAATAGTGGAACACAAAAGTATAAAGTATAAATTATAGTTGTTATGAGAAGGTTTGCGGTTTAGAATTTAAAAATTATATAAAAAAATAGATATAGCAAAGATAAGTCTATTTATTTGAAATTAGTTAGTTTGTTATATACTTTTTTAAAAAGCACTTTTTTCAAAATGGGCCAAATTAAAAAATTGTTTTCTATAATCATTTCATAAAGTCAACTTGAAATTAAAAGTATTTTTTAAAATATGAAAAACAAAACAAATCAATATTGATTCATTATTAAAAAAACAAAAGAAATTCTCTTTTTGATCTACATCCCAATTAAAAATCTCTAAAAAAAATCCCCATTAAAAAAAAATGTATATTAACTAATGCTTTTATTATAAGTAGTTTCTAGAAAGCTATTTGCGTTTGAAAAAAGAAAAAAAAAATCAGTTCAATTTGAGCACTTTCAGCTTAAAAGCAAAAACAAAAAAACAAACCTAATTTTAAAAATTAAAATCTTTCTTAATCTATTTTTAAATATATTTTCAAAATACTAATAGACAATTACAAACAACATAATTAAGATAAAACGTATTAAAAAAGTTAAATTTATGCTATATTTTAAAAAATAAAAAATTATTACTTATTTTTTTTCATAAATTTTTCAATTTTAAAAGCTAAATAAATAAAATAGGGTTTTTTACATTAACAAATTCTGAAGAAAAAAGTTAACAAAAATCATATATTTCATTAGAAACAAAAAAAAAAAAAACAGACAAAATCAGAGTAAATTCAACCCCTCTATATCATGATTCGAATATTGATTTATTAATATTAATACCAATAAAAAGACAGGGAAAAAAAACATTGCATAATTCGAAATTGAACCGACAAATCAACTAAAATATTAAATTGTTTGAAATCCACACTCCAATATAATGTTGAATTATCACTGAATTTAAAATCTAAAATTTGAACCTCAATAAACAGACGAGCATGATAACTTTTTCAATATAAAATCTAAGTAATATTAAATCGATGAATTTAATTTTGTTTCAATTAATTAGCAACGCAAAGAGATTGGTTCATATTGAACTCAAACAAAAGAAATAGAAGTAAAGATTGGTTCATGATACTCACATTCGCAGGAGGATACCGGCCGAGATGCTCCGGGCGCAGCGGCGTCTCGGAAACCACGGCGGCGGCGGCGGCGGCGAGATGGAAAGAACACTGGCGACGGCGGGAAACGGTGGTCGGTGAGAGACATCGCCGTCGAGTTCATCAGTTTGATTGCGATCGATCGACAAGTGCGAGTGCGAGAGGAAGGCTGAAGAAAAGGTATATGCGATTACTTAAAGAAATTGAAACATTGAAAATCAATTTAAGGAAGGAGGAAGAGAAAATGGCTGAATTTCAGAGGATTGAAATTTGACTGCGATTCGCTTTCCTTCTGTGTCTCTCTAGTAAATCAATCAGAATTTTCTTTTTCCTTTTTTTTATATGGAAATTGTTTGCAATGTGAATTTTCTCGGCAAATAAAATAACAATAATTTTTTTAAAAAAATATGTATTATTTTTGCTTTCTTAGTATTCACTTTTACTCTTTAAACTAGTAATAAACAATTGTTTTTCTTTTGATAAAATTGAAATTTATTTCTAAACTCGTCATGTTTGTCAAAGGATATAAAATCATTATGTAAATGGGAAAATATATATGCTATGTCAAACTTTTTGTTAAATGACTTAAAAGAAATTAATGCTAAAATTGTTATTTTTGGGAAGTTTATATATTAAGATAAAATATGTGAAACTTCAAGGAGAATAAAAGTTTAGTACTAAACTCAATTATGTTATTGTCAATCCGAACATACCTCAATGAATAAAGACATGTACTACCATCGCAGAGGTCGATGGTTCGATCCCCATCTCCACAAATGTTGAACTCAAAAAAAAAAAAAAAAACTCAATTATGTCATTAAAAAGAGAGTCTATAAACCATTAAACTATTATTTATTATTTAATTAACATATTTAGACGTACGTAAACATGTTTCTCGAATGTTACTTGATTTGAATATATGTAAAACATTGTTGATATATAAAACCATGTAGATTATTTAAGGTGAATGTTGGATAGAATGAAAATTCACGATAACAAAAATAGTAATTAATTTTAAAAAGTTCAAGGGCTAAAGTATATATTTCGAAAATGCAAAGAGCTAAATAGTAAATCTAAAAAATTGTTAACTAAAATGAAATTTAAACTTAAAACGGGACAACACATTGACCACAGTAACCAATTTTATTACATTATGATCACACTTGCACGTCCATGTATACGTAATCATTGCTTCCTTATAAGTTATTTATTTGTTAAATTTATCCTATTATTTAAGTAATTTTCTATACAAGGTCTTAAATAGAAGTTTGTAACCATATTCTATAACAAAATTATTGTTTTATTTTAGATCAATTTTTCTAAGATGACAATTTTTTTTAGTTCAACAATTGCGAGATTAGAAAATCAAACCATCATTTTTTGTAATGATAGTAAATACATTATCTATCGAACTATGCTCGAATTGACTTAAAAGATGACAAAGTTAGGACTAATAAATGGTCTTGAAATTCATCTCTAATTTTTCAAAAACTCCCATTTAATCCCTTATATTCTAAAATCTTTCAATCAAATTTCTTAACAATGCCATTCAAATTCAATAATAAAATAGTGACACAACATTTAAAAAACATTATCTTATATAAATTGATCTTTATTTAAAGTTAAATATGCACCTCCCATTTAAAAACTTAATAAAATCTTTCATCTCACCTAATTAAAGAAATGAAATTCAATAATAAAAACTTACCCGAGGATACTTAAAACACTAGGCATAAAATTAGGATTGAGACCATTGAAAAATGATATCCGCTCCATAGACTAAATTATATATATGACCAACAAATTTTACAATCAATATACATCATTCAACATAAGCATAGCTAAATAGTCAAGACATCCATTTATTCCCTTGAGGTTGGAGTTTCAAACTCCTACCTCCATATATACCGTACTTGAAATATTATATATACACATCATATTCTATTAGTTGAAACATTATATAATTCATTCAATCATCACATTATTTTATATGCAGATAAGTATGTGAAAGTTCTTCAGAATATTCGAACTTTGTAAGAACAATCGTTGGTCTTAATAAGTTGTAAGTTTGAATCGTATACTCATATTTGGGACGGAATATTAATTAAAAAAACAGAAACCACAGAGTGACAATCTGAATCACGTGTATTGAGCAATTAAACACCAAATTACATCCGTATGTACAAATAAACATAGAATATAAATCTCAAATACACAATTACGTCCCTATGGAGGATTTCCAATTCAGAAAAAGAATGTACAAAAGCAAGGAGATTATCAGATATGCATTACTTTGGAAATGGACAAACCTTTCCAAGACCTTTCTGAGTGGATCTCTGAACAACTGCATCAGGAAAACCATAGATTCTTGCCCAAGTCACTCTGATGCTGGTGCATTTTGAAAGCATCATCTGTATAGCAAACTAAAATTGATTGACAATTTAATATGAAGAATGAATAAATAGAAAGTGGGATATGGAAGTGGCGTATTTGGGAATACAAACTATTTGCCTCTTTAACATGTAAATTACAGCTACGTTCTAGCATCCAGCAGCTTTTAAAAACTTATCATATGGACTTGAAGGTGGTAATCTTAAAGAATGGCGTCCATATTCATGTGAACAAAGAAGAGGCTGATTCTGTCCTTTGGTTGTCTCCTTGGTATAATACGTAAGATCCCCTGGAACGATTTCCATTGTCTGAAACGATAACGTCGGGAGAATATTAGTAGGTTTTTCTGGTTCAATGAAGTAATATAAAAACTAGGACTACTGCAATTCGATTCTATGGCCAGCAGAGTCCAGAGGAAGAGCTAAAGCCTAAAGCTAACTCTCTTTAGAGCTCGAACAAATCGATATGATATGAATATGGAACTAGTCATTCCCTGCCACAACTTGTTGAAATAGTACTACTTACATTGACAGGTAAGGGGGGATATAGAGTTTCAATTTCGCTGGACAACACTATCGCCTTTTCTTCCTGTTTGTGCTTGAAACTATGAAGAACCGACATTTTTTGCTGTTTGCAAGTTACAAGGGCCTCGCATTGACTCTTCATTTGATCATATGGAACGGGTGCAGAAGAAACTGGGAAGCTTGCAACTTGTCTGGCTGTTTCGAGCACCTGTAAATAGTACAGACATCAACCGCGGAGCCAACATATACATGGTTATTACATTTGAATTTGGTTTGTGCGTTGGGGAGGGGGCGCCATATAGTATGCAAATAAATTGTGAAGATAAACTCCTAGTGCAAATAAATTGTGAAGATAAACTCCTAGTCACTCCCTGTTCATTGATACATTTTTTCCAATAAGCAAGGGATTTGTGTTTTCTTAATGCTTAATGTAGAAACTATCTTTTAAAATTATTGGTATTCAAGTAGGTCTTGGACTCTCAAAATTGGGGGGGAGTTGGGGCACCACAGAATAAGTGTTTCTGGTCTTGGCATCTCATAATTTACCACCCACACAGACCGAAGGAAGGCTTTCACTTTACAAGAGGACTAGTTCACAAAAAGACCAAGCAATTCCTATAAACTTCCAACACATATGCACCGTTTGTTTATCTTGCTCAGTTTTGTATGAAACAGTGAGGGCATCCTCCACCCCTCATTTTCTGATTTCTGCTACCAGTCTCTTTTGCCTCCTTTGAGATTAATTTGGAGCCTACTCGCAACCTCAAGGACTTCATAATGTAACCACTCCATAATGCTAGTGTTTATGAAGAGCAAAATTGTTTTGTTGCTTCATCTTTGAGTTCGCTAGCTAAAAGTTCTGGTAACTACTACTTTCTATTAACACCAATTGAGGCTCTCCTGACTCGGGAGACTGTCTTATCACACGTGCTTCCCTCAATGCAACTCAATGCCGTATTTGCGTGTGTTGGAGGGGTTGTGAGTGTAAGTGTGAGATAGAGTCCATGTTGATTCTACAAGGACTCAGTATCAAAATCTAGGATTCTAACAGGTAAATACAAGAGTAAAATCAGGAAGGAACTAAAACTTTTATGCAACTCCGCAAGAATCCAATATTCGCACTTGCTCATTGAATTCTTAATTTCAGATCAGAATATTATCTCAATAAAGTATGTATTAAATTGGCACTAAATCTTCAATATAAGACTAAATGACTGGATAAGGATCTTGACTCCACCCCTATACCCTCTTCTACCTCTACAACTACAAAAATAAATTTTAATAACTAATAATATATCATACATCTTAGTAAATAAATAAATAATGATAAATATAGCGGTAAGCAGATGCATACTAATTTTTGATCCGATACCACTACAGAACTAACTAAGACTAGGCATAACTGGAAAATAAATAAAGCGCTCGCTATGGTCCCAATTCTGAGAAATATTCCATAAGTGCAAATTAGAAGGATTCAGGTAGATAGAATTAAAACAAAAGAATTTGAAGACTAGAGCACCATGAAATGTTTGTCTTACTGATTCCAAAAGCTGATTAACACTTAAAATGTCGAGGTTACTGATGGAAAGTGACGTTTTACGATCAGACTGGCTTTCACTAGGCTCAAGGAAGGCTTCATCATCCGTCAAAGCAGCTGGCGGCATTCCCTGAAAGAAGCACATGTCATGGTTTTGCTGCTGTTCTTTTAAAGGATAATGGCAACTGAGTTACAACCTAAACAGGCCTTACCTCATCAAAATCTGGAAACGCCAGCTTAGCAAGCGGAGAACATGGTCGTGGCGTCTCCATAAATAATGGAGCTCCTAATGGGTATGCCTCATCAAGCAAAAACCCAAGTAAGAGCTGGTCTTTAATACTTGATAGCTCATCCTAAAAGAAAATAAAGATCATTAACACAATCTTTGAAAAAAAAAATATACTGATTAAAAACCAACAATAGCAAGTAATAGACTGCTGGAGTTTTCCTCACAACATCTAAGATCTGGTTCTCCAGATGTTGAGTGACCAATCAGTTTGAGATAAAGCTAAGACATGATGGTTAAAAATGTCATCAAGGCTCGTCTGTGGAAACCTCGAATAGATTTTTAAGGGTATTAATGGAAACATAAGGAAGATTTTGGGAGACTTTGTATAGCTTCCTCGTGGAGTTTCATGCTAAAGATTTTTGTAACATGTCTCCATTTTTAAATTATACCATTCCAAATGTTTTTATTTCAGCTCCCTTAGTTTGGTTGGGAAAATGTCCGACTCCTTCCTGTTTTGTAATTTGTCTTTACTTCAAAGTGCTACCTTGTTTCTTATATAAAAAAATGTATTGAGAGCACTTACCCATCATGCATTAGGAAAAACTATTTGGGATAGAGGACACTTTCATAAAAAGACTTGACCAAATCAGCTGCTGGGTGTTCAGTTTTTCTTTCATATGCTTCCTCTAAGTGTTTTAATTTGTTAAGAGTCTAAAAGGATTTTCATCTCTCGACCCTCCTAAAATATCATTAACTCTATTGAGCTTCCTTCGCAGGGTTAGTCTAAAATGATTTTCTATCTCCCCTAAACTATCATTAATTATATTGGGTTTCAAATGCCTACAGTGCAACCATATCAATATGCATACATTTTTCTATAAGCAACAATTTGAAATTTACAAAAAACGAGGAAAGATTTCCCAAGCCAAATGAATTACAATAAACTTCTCCAATTGGACAAAAAGGAATTGAACAAGGGTCTACATGTACATAATTTTTTGCTCAAGAGGAATACGGAGAATTTGTAGGTGTTGAGAAGTTTTGGGAGGAGGGTTGGTATCTTTCTAGGTTTAATTCCTCTGGACGTCTGATTTTAAGGTTCTTTTTAATTAACTTTTAGGCTTTATCTTCTGTATTGGAGCTTTTTTTTTGTTTATCTTTAGCTCAGGTCGTTTTTTGGTTCTTTTTGTTCAGCTGCCATTTTTTGTAGGCCCTCGTAATTTTCATTCAGTGAAAGTTCAGTTTTTCAATATTAACGGAAATAAATACTGCTCAACCAAGCACTGTTAAAACAGGTTTAAAAACTCAGCAAAAATTTTCTGTAGGCTCCATTCATTATCACAATCATAAGATCTTCATAAATTTAAATTGAACGAGGCCTTTCCAATGCCTCACTTATAGACTAGGACTCCCACATCTCTCCTGATGCCTCTCTTATCAATATATATATATATATTATATCTTCCCATGATGCCTCACTTTCTTAATTATTGGTCATGGAGTTCTTTAACTCTTTCGTGAAGTTTTTTGGCTGTCTTTCAGTGGCCCATGTTGAACTTTGATATCTCTAAATGAAAGTTTTGTTTCTCATGGAAAAAGAAAAGACATTTCAAAAAAGTTAATCATGATGTAATGAGAATCTAGACCTCTGAGAGTTTGGCATATTTAATCGTGAAGTGTGACATCAGAGCTTCCTTCAAGTGTTGTTCATCTAGTTCAAGTATTGCTAGAAACTTTGTTGCAGAAACTTCATCTTCTACGGACCCAAATGGTACACTATCCTTTTCGGATTTTACACGAACAGTCTGCAGCCTGGTATCATTAACCAACTGAAGGTAAGGATCAACCTGTCAGATTCAAAGTCCAATGCGTTAATTTTAGGCACATACGCTGCCCAAAATAATCAATCAAGGAACGAGAGAAAGTGTACTCATCCTATTTGATAGGTTCGAAGATTACCATTTTATTATCTAGGGATGCTTTAATGATGGGAATCAACTCTGGTAGATCACCGGCCCTGGCTGAAAATAGAAGCATAAATGACGCCAAGGTGAAGATTGACCTTCTGCGAGAGGGTAGTAAACCGCCTTGAATAGGAGCACAGAAAGATCTGTTAATACTTTCTTAATAAGAAGAAACTGCTAGATGCTCAATTTCCAGCTCTGTAAGTACTTATTTCCTATCAGAAAAGTCTGGATTACCAGTTTAACAATTAAATGTGGGAATAGTGGAAAATATAACAAAGGATGCTTAACATAGAAATAATTCTTTTCATCAGAAACAATATACTATAGAAAAATTATGAAAAGACACAACAACCCTTATGGTCTCAAGATTCAGGAGAAAAGGCAGACTATAAACAGTTATCATATTAAATTATTAATGAGATAAGTGATAAGTTTCTTATGTTCAAATTTGGAAACCTCGCTTAGCTTCCAACTGGCTTAATAGAAAAAGTATATAGTCACGTACTGTAGCACAAGAATGTCAACTAAATAGAAACTGAATCCCAAAATTCACAAGCACATAAGCAAGCACAATAATCTAAAGATTGACCATTTCCCACATAATGAATAGTTTCCTATGAATTACAAAATATCTCAGTTTACCTTCTTGATCCACAGCAATGCTACGAAGGGAAAATGCCAGCTGAAAACATCGTACCAGAGCCATGTGACTCGAAGTCTGTTAAGATCACTACCACTTAGCAATTCCTTTTTTTCAGATCAGCATGAAAGAGTAAACTCCTAAGACTCCAGACAAAGGAAATTATCATTTATTCAAAGAATTCACCTTAGACCGGGTAAATAGCAAAGCAATGCTATAAGTGTGGGCCATAGCCTCAAAATTTGCAGGAGTATTATCCGCAGATGTAGCTTGAACCCAGATTGACGAGAGCAGAAGACTCACTTGGTGACTGCTTAACCGAAGGGAAGTCAACTCCTGGAAATTTTAAACAAATGATTTTAATTTTCAAACATTACTAAATGCTTCTCTAGATCAATTAATATATTGTGAGCGATTGATTGGTAATATCAAAGGATACACGTTTAGAACTTCATACAGTTTTTCCCTCGCTGAAACTATGATTGAAGCTGGAGGATCCACGCCTAGATGGATGTGTTGCAGATTTCTCGGTAATGAAGTCTGCTGCTTGACTTTCTTCCCTTCTCACCCCATTCATGAATTCTGATGCACATTTGTCTACATCTTTAAAGGAGAAACTTCCACCATTCAATTTCTGTGTTCCCCTGCCAAATGATGACCATGAAACAGTTTCTGAAGAAATTGTTTTCAGTTCCACGCTAGGACACTCAATGGATGGCATAAGCACAATAGAGAAAATATTGTGTGCCCCAACTCGAGTCTCGTGGTCAGGGTGAGCCATTGCTAATAGCAACTGATGAAACAGAGCATCAGGAAAAGCCTGGAAAATAAAATCACGATAGATTTAAGATTTGGGTTTCACAAAATCTTGATATACAAGAGAACGTGCATGTTTCCTAAGCCCAGCAGTCCTATACCATCTCAAAAACAATAAAATAAATTCAGCAGTATGGTTACTTGCCTTCTTGTGATATGAAACATTAGGAATAGAAGACACAGTCATTGCAGTCCGATAAATAGCAGAGATTGTGGCTCGAGCTGAAATATTATTATTTGGAATATTCTCCAGCACAACAGCTAACATATCGAGTATGGGTCCCGCGTCCCCTACCTGTTAGTTTCAAATTGTTTTAGTGAACTACAATGCGTAAGAACCATAGTCCCTCCAGCATAAAATAATGACGATAAGCTATTCCTACAGTATTTTACTAACGTCCAAAATTTCTGTTGCAGATTTTTATAATATAGTACATCAGATGGGAATTTCACTTGATTTTACAATGAATAATCTTGAATTTTATTTTTTTCCCCTCTTAGAGCCTTTAGAAAACTATTTATCAATGATGATAAAAGAATGTGCTGATATTTATTTATATTTATTAAAAGGAAGAGGGTACATTTAACAATCCCCACCTCACAAAGTTGAGAGCAAGTAAAAACAAAGGAAAGAGAGGAAAAGATCACGAAATAAATATTCAAGGGCCCAACCACTGCAAATCTAATAATAGAAAGCAAAACAAAGAACCCACAATTGGAGGGATGGCTTAAAAGAAAAAAGGAGAAAGGATTGACAACAAAATAAATTGGTAATTAAACACCATTCAGATTTAAAAACTGAAAGCAATAAACAGAACCATCACTCAAGGGATGACTTAAGCCAAATTGTTTTGAAGTATATAGCCATAAAGCAAATTTTGTAGAATTAGATATAAGAACATTGTACTAAGACACCACTTGGCCTGCCATAAGTTCTGAGACAAAAGGGGTAAAGTAATGACCACACAGATAAAACTACGAATATCAGCTACTGGCAAAATCAGAATGCACGAAGGGATTTGTGAAAATACTAATTACTATGTCTGTATAGCAAGAAGGAAAATGATCGTGATGATTTCAATGCATACAAGTCTTAAATTCCATTGTTATTTATTTTTATCTAGTCTTATAAAGGATCCTAATAAGATATCTAAAATAATGATGCTTTTACCACCACATACAGTATATCAGTAAGACAAGACATGAAAAACCATATATTGAACATGGCTGAAGAGACTTGAATGATAGACCTAACAAATAGCTGGATATTTTAGTAGGCTCTGCAAGTATTATGCCATGAATGGACAAAGTTTTAAGCTTTAACCAGAATAAGTGCCCAAAAAAAAAAGAAAGATAAAAAAACCTTCTTTGAGAGCTGAAAAATGCAGTTGTCCAATGCCAACTGTAGATCAGTATTCCATTTATCTACAGTGCTGGATGCTTCAAATGAGCATAGAAGGCACTTCCGTAAATGTTTTATCAAATCAGTGATAGCCCCAATAATGGTAACTGAGGATTGCGGTTTTGCATCTTGAGCGAGTTGTGTGGTTACATTGATAATATCTATTTGAATCTGAGGATTTTTTACAATACTTTTATGATCCAAGTGCTTGACAAGAATCGAAAACAAAAGATGGGAGTTGCCTCCTGGAATCAAAGAAAAAATTCCAACAAAAAGACAAAAAAGTATCAAATGATGGAAAACAATACAATAATTGATAAAATAAACATATATCAAGAAATAGAACAATGGAAGTCCAAATATAACCTGATTCATCCAAAAGCGATAGCATAAATGTCAACACTGAGCAGGCAAGTCCCTTTTCTAAGGACCATTGATTTTCCGTATCAAAATGATGAAACAGAGGTTCAAACATGCGCCTGACAGTTGTAGCTTCCTTTGCCAATATAATCATATTACGCAAGCAAACTCTAGACCAATAAGAAGGGTTCTTGGAAACATCCCTGTGAAAATGGTGGACAATGTAAGAAATGATACCAGATACCATTTCCTCCCAAATGATAATTGAACATATCAAATTAATAGAATTATGAAGAACTTACGTTGAAGTTTCCAAACTGCTCAAATGGTTAAATGAAGAAACCTTTTTATTGACATCTAACGTCGAAGAGCTATGGTTTTCTCCTTTATGTTGTTCTTGAACGCACTGAGCCTCTGAACGAGAAAATTGTCCATCTACTACATAGTTCTCCAAAACCACTGATATAATCTATATCGAGATAAGTGAGAAAAAGTCATATTAGCATTGAATCCAACCTATATCTTAGCCAAAATAAATAATAATAATAATAATAACCACATTTGGATTTTAAAAAAAGTCAAATGTTCTAGATGCCCTTAGTATTTGCAGGAAAAAAAAATAAGGCAACCAGAAAAGAGACAGCTCACTTTGTCAAAGTCCATTGAGATGTGGGATTGCTCGCCCATGAACAATATCTAATTTAAAAAAAAAAATGCATCAGAAATTATCTTGAACAAGTATAAATATATCTAGTGAACTGATAAGAAAAAAGAATCAATTGTCACATCTCATAAAAGAAGCAGAATCTAAGAAAGGACTAGTTCTAGTAATTTGATCGTGTAAGACAACTAAATACTTTCTTTTTTATGATACACCAACCTTTCATTGAGAAAAAAATGAAAGAATGTAAGACAACTAAATATACCAGCAATCTATATTTTCACATCTTCTAAGAAAAACCGAACCCAAGAAGGGAATATTTCTAGAAACGTGAAGGTAAGACAGTGGATATACCAGCAATCTAAATCATCACATTTCGTAAGAGAAGCAGAATCTAAGAAGGGTATATTTCTAAAAGGGTGTAGAATACATCCACATTCTCATAATAATGAAAGAACAAGGTGACCTGGAGACAGTCTTCTCACCACATTTGACATGAGATGGAGGAAATAAAAATAGTTAAAGGTAGTATTTAAATCTTACCTCGTTTACAAGCTAACAAGCAACTCCAAATAATACTGTTTTTCATGCAGTCTTTTTCAACAATAGATTTTTTTACTAATCAATATAGGTAGCAATACTTAATAAAAAGGATTAAACACCTCAAAATGAGAAAAGGACTGACAATTCTAAATTAAAAAGAAAGAAAGCAGAGGGGAAAAGGGTCAAACACAATCTGAAGACGATACATACTCAAAAAGCAACGACTGTCTTAATTTCTTACACACAGCCTCAATGTTTTCAATTTTATTTTAAAAGGTTATTTTATTATTTTCCATACATGAGGCCTGAAATTGCTGAAACTGCAGCTTTCACCCTGAGAGTAGGATTACTCTTGTCGAGATCCTTGCCACAAAAGATCAAAAAAATATCGTTCAAGGCATAATGCTTTAGAATCTTCACGTAAGCCATCGAAATTCCTTAAGCAGTTGGCCTTTATAGATTTATATTCAAAAGAGTGAAACTTAATCGATTACATTCTTTGTAGTTAAAAATATATTTTCTTCCTAAAAGATATTGGCTGCTACCCAAAGACTAGTCATTCTGAATACTTGGTTAAAAAATTGATGATCTAAATTTTAGTAGGTATTTTGTTGAGGGCAAGGAAAGAGGGAAATAGATGAGAACAGAGAGGTGAATAAATAATCGTGTGAAAAGTTTTTTTTATAAAAAACACGGATGTATTAAACCACAAAGAAAAAAGACATCCTGAAGGCCACAGAGGAGCCCCCCAAAAAGAAACTCAAGAGATGAAACTTTTCCCAGGTACATTTGGCTAGATAAAGAACGACAAAATTTTCAAAAAAAAAAAAATCTGAAAGAGAACAAATTAGCTGAATTTATAGAATAAGAGCTCCAGTTAAAACTAACAAAAGTATGCGGTGCTCTTTTTAATGATATCTGCACCCAAAAAACCCTTTTTGGGTAACGCGATTGATTTGCACGTTTGCAACCCACTTTTTGCTTAATATTATCATATAGAAGGGATTTTGAGCTAATACAAACAAGTATGAGAAACAAGAATTCCTAGAACAATCAAGTCTAGGATATCTTAATATAAAATATATTTGCCTACACACTAGTCTAGTGCATTTTTAGTGACTCAAAAATTTTAGCAAAGTTCATTTATCTATTAAATGTAAGAAAAGTAGACCAATACAAATACACCAAAACAAAAAGTCAATAGAATATCCTACTGACCAGAGTGTAGATAAGTTTTGTTCATATAAAGTAATGTGTATTTTAGATATTTACAGAACAAGTATTTGTTACATTGGGACTGATTGCAAAAAGTTTTTGCATTGTAACCTGTCAATAATACAGAATAAATATCTTGGCACTCGGCAGTAATCTATTGTGACCATTTCAAATTTGATAACATGGATCGAGATGGTAGATCAGAATGATGAAGGGAAAGTTGTAATAAATATATATACAAATATCTACAATATTAGCATCAGACCTTGAGAGAGAGAGGAGAGAGTAATACCAAAGAAGCTAGAGTTTGGAGTGCAGCTGACCGCAAATGAGGTGCCTCAACATTACTCCCACCTTCTAGAGCCAATTGGCAAAGTTTTGGAATGATGCCCTCTAAGTTAAACATAGATGTACTATCTGTCTACTTTATTTGGAAACGTTAGTGTCATATAATCACTAATGATAGGGCAGAAGATTAAAAGAGACTATCTCGCTTAAAGAGATTTAGAACAGACTTTTTTGATGTAGAAGCCAATCAGCTTCAGTAAGTTACAAGTGAATACCATGTTTGCAGAGCTTTTTCTTACACAGGATGCAAAAAAATTACCCAAATGTATAATCCGTTTGCAGGGAAAGCATATAATAACAATTTCATATACAATATATTATCAAGATGACCTTAACAAATAAACTTCTAAATATTTATTCTTCAAGTACCTGGCTACTGATGAAGTCAATAAGAATATTGCAACCAAGAATCTGCATATCATCATGCCGCGTCTGTTCTAAAAGAGTTCGAGAAATCCCAATTAAGCTACTAGCAAATAGTGGCCTGCAAGAGTTGAAGTGTTTAGGTAAATGACATGCAGATAACCTGGTTTCTTGAAAGATCAAAGAACTACATTGTTTAATTCAAGCCTTGTTGACCTGTAACATTTTATTCAATGCTAACATATGTAATAGTAAGTTGGAAATGAAGTGGTACTCAAGATCCCAAAATGAAGAATTCCAGTTAAATTACAACACGATTTAGTAAATCAAACTTACATCTGATCTTTGCACATTAACAAAAGTTTTTGGTATATACATATTACAACTTTCACAGATCCAAAATTCTCATTCCGTAAATCTTTGTAACATCGTTGCTCCAAGTGTTCGGTAATCTACAAAAACGAAAAACAGAGAATGTGAGAAAGATAAGCTTATCCACTGCCTCCAAATAAGAATTCGTATTAAAAATATCTAAAAAAGAATAGGAAAAGTGAAGGCTGCTTTGGGACAAAACTAAGCTTGAATGCATAGTTAACAAGGTTAGTGTATTTTGTGAGCCAGAGAAAATAAACTTTCTATCAAAATGTCCATTCAAAAAAATTAAGAACACAGGCCAAAAGGCAGGCACCAGAGCCTTGACTCCAGCCGTTGAGTTAGAAACAAAAGTCCACCACTAAAAAATCAAGACATGGAAGCTCAAAAGGGAGGCATGAAAGCAGGCCAAATTCTGAACCAACCCCCTTTAAAGACCCTGCTATACCCATAAAAACATTTTATTAATTTCTAAGCCAATATACTATAAGACAGCCAAGATACCCACTTGTTATAAGAACCTTAACCCTTTAAGCGAAATGCAGCAAAAGGAAGAAAAATCCATGGACCAACCCCACTGTTACAAAGGGAGGAAGAAGAATAACTTCTACAAACATAGTGTGACAAGACTTGGAACCAACCCCAAAAACCTGCTGCAATCTCTATCATATCTTCTTTCCAAACAAACGCCTCCAAAAGTTACGATCAAGATCCTAAGCTTATAAAGAAGGCACCACTAAGGCCTAAGCACCGAATAGGAGACTTTCTAGATAAAATTCATGGTGTTGATTCTCCCAAAAGCAACAAGTCAATAAAAAATTTTAACTTTCAATGAGGTTTTAACCTTCCACAGCTTTAGAAAAGAAAGCAGAATGAAGCCAGTTGGGTGAAAAAACATACAAACACACATACACACATATACATACATATATATATATATATATAGATAAGAAACAAGAGGTGGAAAGCATATCATTATCAACCAAATTGACAGATGATAGAATAATAACACCAAAAATTAGCACTAGTGCTGAACTTATGACAATATTCCTCGGCATCGTCATGCAAAGTAGACTAAAGATGTTTCTTTTATGCTGCTAGCCTACTACATACAAATATTTCCTAACTGAAAAACCAATTCAAATATTCAGAAGAGTAGAATTGCACGATAGCCATTGCTTGAAAACAGAAGATGTCAAGCATGATAAGAGGAAAGAAAAGAAATTCTTACCTTGGGAATACGCAATGGGTTTTTTGAAGCATAGTCACAGAGCTTAGAAATTTTTCTATCATTTGGTTCAGCATCCTAACAGATGTAGTTAGAAAATAAGTAGACAGATAAAAAGTATATATGTAATCTACAGTAATAAGAATTAAGACACTATACAATGCAATCACTTGTCTATCTTTTCATACTAACACATATTTCAAGAAAACACTTTTCATAGCCAAAGTCAATATCACTGACAGGCTGAAACATTGTTACACAAAGCGTACGAGAAGTGATGAATAGTAGTCGTCAAACTTCCACAAGCCATGGTTATTAATTCACAATGCCAGAACTCTTACATCAATCCAAATTGTTCTAAGACCAGCAAAATTGACACAAACACTTCAACTTTACACGCAAAGTACGTACTCCAATGAAGCCAAATTATGGAAACTAACCTGATTACGAGGAAATATTTCCGTAAGAAACTTCTTGTATCGTTTCACAGGCTGTCTTGACCTCGCCCGCATTGAAGGACAGAAGAAACAGAGGCTACCACAGGCAGGAACAACCCGCCTAGACATAACCCCCATGCTTTCTCAAAGAATTCAAACCAGCTCTGAAACTTCACACAGACAATTACACGGACTCAAACCCAATATATAAAAAGCAACTCAAGAACGGTTGTGGTTCAAGACAGCCAGAGAAGAAAAAGTTTATAAGTCACACCATACTGTCAGTAGAATAGCTCATGTCTGAGGCATTATCATGAGCTCGTAAAACACCCCCAATCTTCCAAGTCAAATTCGTCCACAATTCAAAACCCAACTATGAAATGTGCATAATTTTTGGACTAGAGACAGAGACAGAGACAGAGATCTTACCAAACTGAAACAGAAGCTCCAACAAGTGAAGAGGAATCCACCAATAAGAAAATCAAACTCGCGATCAAGCTACAGCGGCCGTGATCTATAGCAGTCTAGAGAAAGGAAAAAAAAACATCTAAATTAATGGAAGAATTTCGATACGATACCCAGAATTGGGTCAATTCAGAAAATGAACAAGCTCATCTAGAAATTAAAGAACAAAAACGAAACCCAAAAATTGAATTGCCAATAGAAAAATTACCTGAAAATGGTGCAATGGGGAGGAAGAGATAGAATCTAAAATCTCCCCCCCGCCCCGGGCGTAGTACTATAATCTATCAAATTTTTTTCCCTGTTGCCAAACAATAATGGCGAGAAAAAAAGAATTAGAAAAAAAAGTAAAAATGAATTAAAATTCGAAGAAAAAATAAATATGAAAATGACAAGGTCCCAACGGCCCCGGAAATTAAGGGATCTTAATCTCTCTTTCTTTTTACAAACGGTGATTTCTGAATACACCCACATGAATCTCTCTTCTCACCTGCAAGCTTGTCTTTATCTTTATCCTTTTCTTCTTTTTCTCTTTTTTTCTTTTGTCTTTTTATTTAGCTTTTTCTAAAATAAAAAAAATTAAAATTCTACAACTTTGTTATATTTTATTTCATTTACTCACTTTTTTTAACCACTCTTTAGTCTCAAGTTAAATATCTCTCTATTAGTCATTTTTAATCTTTTGTAATATGATATTGTAAAAAAAAAAAAAAACATTTTAGTTCTTATAGTAAAAATCCTTTTTTACTGTATTTAATATAAGTTAGGGATATTTATTTTCAAGTTTGATATCAGACTCATACATATGAATAGTAAAAATTTTTATGAAGTTTTGAACTCAAAAAAACAAAAAATAATACTGTATGAAGCAATGCAATTTTTTATTTTATTAAATGCAAAACGAATTTATAAAAGAAATACAAAATATAAATTTATGTTTGATAATGGTTTAGTATTTCTGTTTTGATAATTTTCGGACCAATTAATTCATTTTATTCTTTACCTTTTTCAAGATATTTTTTGAAATCTTAAGGAAAAAAACCCTTGAAATGTTTTTTTTTTAATTACGAAAATTAAAAGGTTGATCGCATAACAGATGAAGGGAAAATAAGGTTAGTTTAGAAGGAAACAAAAAAAACTAGAAACCAACTTGGTTATCAAATAGGTCATGACTAATTTTTAGATTTAAATTCAAAGTCGAAATATATTTTTATTTATGTAATTTAACCTTTCGTAACATTTTGGTCCTATATATATTTACAATTTAATTTTCGTAGTTTTAAAAAATATGACAATTGAATTTTAAAGTTTTTTTTTTAATATTTTTTTTCTTTGGTTAAAACTGAACAATACGAATGGACAAATAAATTAATCATATGTGATTTTGCCCTAGAAAATTTGTTCGTTTCATTCACTTGTGTTTCACAAATAAATTCTTTTGGATCAAAGTTCAAGTGAAATTTTGTTGGAAATGATTTTGAGATTCAAATATGCTTATTGAAAAAATAGATAGATTCAAATATAAGTGATATCAACTTTATATTTTGATTGAACTATTCATATGCTATAGATGATGTGTGAGCAAATAAGTAATTAAAGCTCAAATTTTACCTATTAGAATTTAGTAAGGTTGTTATAGATTTCAAAATTTCTAATTGTTACAACAATTAGATAATAATTTACGAAATTAATAGCACAATTATAAGTGTATCAAATGATGTTGTTATTATCGAACCAAACATAACTCAATTGGTTAACGCATATATCATTGACCAAAAGGTTAGATGTTCAAACTCTCACCCCAAAGATAACTCAACTGGTCAAGACATTTATCATTGACTAAAAGGTCGGAGGTTCGAAGTTTCATCTCCAAATATTGGCGAACTCGAAACATATCAAATGACATTGTTATGTTAATTTAGATTTTAGTACACAACCGCATATCTCACATTTGGCATAAAATTCAAAATATTGCCAGTTAACAATGATGAAACTAAAAAATTATGGGTCAAATTAAACATAGCTCAATTGCATACTTTCTGAAAGATTGTGAGTTTAAATATTTACTTTCATATATTGTTGAATTTAAAAAAAAAAAAAACAAATTTAGGAAAGTTTTGAGATCAAAACAAGAACTTTTAAAATATTCCAACTATAATAAATTAAGTGTGAAAATTAAAAAATCAAAATAAAAGCATAATCCAAAATTTAGAGTATAAACGAAACTCTCTCTTAGTTTACAGACTAAATAAGCACAAAGTGCATAGTACAAAACTTAATTTATAATATTATCTTTAATTGATAATAACAAAATATATATATGTCATCAAATAAAATTCTCACATTTGAACTATTAGTAAAGGAATTGCATGGGAAATATAGAACACTTCAAATTAAAATACCAAAAAAGGTTAAATTTATACTCTATTTAAAACAAATAAAAAATTATGACATTTTTTAAAAATACATAATGAATTTGTCCAAAAGTATTTTGAATATTATTCAAATATATAATTATTAGATGAAATAAAATTGGACCGTTGGTATTTTTGTCTGCTAACAGACGAAAATGAGAAAAATCTCTCTATATAAAATATATATAAAAAGTAATATTATTTTATTATGTCATGGGCAACAGCTATTTTTACTTATTTGTTTATTTTATTTATTAAAATTTGTATCCTTTAATATTGAAATCATTTAAAATAATTATTTGACCTTTTAACCGTACTTTCTAAAATATTTACAAAATAATTTGTTCGTCGGTATAATTACGGACAAAAGAAATTAAGAGTAAAATTAAAGAACCTAGCCTTAGGCTGAGAGAGGCGGGCTCGGATCTTTTTTAGAGCTTTTTTCTTGCAAGATAAACTTGACACCGGTGTGATGCCGGCCAAGTATCCTCTGATGCTTAAGTTAGGAGTTTCAGAATTTAAATTTTAGTAGTGATTTGCTTGAGTTCGCTTGCTTACCTCTTACTATTGAAGCTTGCGTATTTATTCGTGGTGAACCAACACGTCACTTTGTGCAACCCACCTGGCAACTCATGGATTATCTTGACGTTGACTCATCATGGCGGTGTCCTTCGACTGATCTGGTGAGTCCAGCTCAAACATGTCACTCATCAGAGAGGTCCTCGCGTCATCCTCTCTAATGATCTTCCTAGCTCTTGCGATTCGTGTCCATGTCTCACGGTGTCGTTTTATCGTCACCACACTTAGTCAATTATACTATCTGTCCTATGAGTAAAGATGATCTTCTCCATAACATAATCTATTTATTATTTCATCTCAAATTAGTTTTGACCAAAATATACCTTTGATATCTAAAATTTACTAATGTTTCACATTTTGTCTATAAGTGTTATATTTTATATTTTAGTAAATATTTAAATTTTATTTTGTCCTTTGAAAAGTTGTACACTTATTTTATTTTATGTTTAATATATAAACTTTTAAATATCTAATTTTAGTTTTGTAATTTTTAAATATTATATTTTAGGCCACGGAGCAGTTGTGGGAAGCTTGAAGGGATGGATAAACGATGGTTCAAAGATAAAACCTTTTTTTTACTCTTTACTATTTTAATTTTAATCCTATTATTTTCCACCGCATTAATTAAATAGTTTAAAAAATGATATGTCTATTTAATTCTTAAATTATCACTTCATTATATCAACGAACGGTGAAATAGGATTTATGGACCATTTAAAGTTATTTTTCATACTTGAAGACTAAATGTATTTCTTTTGAAACTTTAAAAATACCAACTTCAAACCTCAACTACCAAAAATGTAATTTGCCTTAATTTTTTTTAAAAAAAGTATACCTACAATATACAAAAATAGCATACATGAAATGAGTTTATGAAGCTCGAATTTGATGGCATTATAGAATTCAATTCTTTTTTCTTTTTTTGAGGTCAATTATGTGGAGGTGGAGACTCGAACTCATGACTATCAGTGAGATATGTCTTAACCAGTTAAGTTATGCTCGATTTGGCACATTATAAATTTTAATTAAGAAAATATACACAAAAATTGCATATATGACATAAGTTTTTTAGGCTAAAATTTGATGTCATTAGAAAACTCAACTCGTACAAAATATTTATTCATGATGTGTTTGATATGACTTTTAAATTGTTTATTGATAGAAAAAAACGTTTTTTTTTCCAAAATTACTAGTGTTTTTAACTAATTAAAAATACTATTTAGAATTTGTAATAATAAAAAATGTTTTATATTTTTTTAATAACATATAAAATACATTTAAAATTTTTTTAAATTAAGTATTTAATTATTTTCTTCTAAAAACGTTTATATAATAAATGTTTTACTTAAAAATATTTTTTTGAAAAAGTTACAGCAAACAGGTATTTAATGAGATGACATCGAGCTCAATTCAAACATAGCTCAGTAGATAAAGACATGTACTACCATCGCAGATGTCGATGATTCGATCTCCTACTCCCACAAATGTTGAACTCAATAAAAAAAAAAAGAAGAGATGACATCGAGCTCGATCGAGTTGGGATGCCTTAATTGTCACCAACTTTGGAGTGAATTTCAACCCCTAATAAAGTTTTTTATCAAAAGAAGGAAAAAAAAAAACCTAATAAACATATAACGCTAAACAAGTTTAAATTGAATTTCAGAGAAATTTAAATTACTATAATAGTTTTAACTTGCCACATCAACATATAATACATTAAATATATATATATATATATATCATGGAAGCATTATTAACATTGTAACAATAATATTTAAAAAAATGTATACTCAACCAGCACTATTGTAGATGATGTCTACCTTAATCATCATAACTCAACTAATTAATGTATATGTCTCCAACCAAGAGATTGTGGGTTCGAATCTTCATCTCCACATATTGTCGAACTGAAAAAAAATTATTGTAAATAATTGGAAAAAAAAACATATGAAAGTGAAATCAGAGAATAAAAGTATAATTTACCATTTACTAAATTCGATACAAACTTACAATTAATGTTATCAACGTTAAACTTCTTATTGCCACTAATGACATAGGCTATTACCAACGTTTACTTAAAGTAAAGAAACTAAAATGAAACATACCGAACAAAATATTAAAATGCTAAAATTAGTGAAAAATATAAATGAACTTTTTTTTTTGGTATGTCATTTGATTCCCCAATGGGATTTTGGGATATGCCATAAATGCAAGGTGGGTGTGTGGGGTGAGACGAGGGGGTTCCCTTAATTGATGGCAAAGAAAAATTTCCAAACTTTGGCCTCCATTACAAGTCACTCCCATTTCTCTCTTGTCACTATCTATGGCCCCTGAATAATCAATTGTAAATCACTTCTAAAAAAAACATAGGGCATTGTTGCATACTTTTTTGTTTTCATCTTCTTTTTTTTTTTGTCCTAATTTTTATCGAGACAAAGTAGAAGTTGGTGGGCACGTGGCACTGTAAGCTAAAAAGGGGTGAGTGGTCATTGGTGCATTAGTGGGAACATGGATTGCGAGGAATCTTGATAGACTTTTTTTTTTAAGTTCAATAATATGTAAAGTAGGGGATTTGAACCCATGATCTCTTAGTTAGGGAGATATGCTTTAACCAATTGAGTTTTGCTCTGTTCGGCATATTGATAGACCTATAAGTGAAGAGATGCACTGACACTGTATCAAAATGAGTAATAATTCTTCATAGTAATTATACTGACTTTGCATTGCTATTGGTTAATCCGGGTATAGCTCAGTAGATAAGGCATCTACTACCATTATAAAGGTTGATGATTCGATCTCTAATCCCATAATTTTTTTTTAAAAAAAAAAGAAAAAAATCTTTCTTACCATTTTTTTTTTAGATATGTGAGTGAGAATAAAATATGCTAATTGTTGGGTAAGAATGTCCTAAAACTCGAATGGCTTGTAAACACGGTTTATTATCAATAAAGTTGTTATTGATGTTAATTCAATAAAGTTGTTATTGAATCCTTTATAACTCTATAAATCCAATAAACTAAGAACCCGTGACTATTATATGAATACTTAGACTATATGTGGTGACATAAAAGTGAATCAAGTTTAAGTAAATAGCC
>JAOANK020000055.1:92139-104114 GCA_026257165.2 Telfairia occidentalis | reverse complement strand
GAGCAAGTCCAATCACTCTGTCTTCCATCTACTTGTCGTATATGTTGATGATATTGTCATCACTAGAAATGATGCATCTGGTATTTTGTCTCTCAAAACTTTTCTTCATAGTCAGTTTCATACTAAAGACCTAGGAACATTAAAGTATTTCTTAGGTTTTGAAGTAATAAGAAGCAAGAAGGATATCTTTATGTCCCAAAGGAAATATGTGCTTGATTTACTATCTGAGAAGGAAAATTGGGAGTCAAGCCATGTAGTACTCCAATGACACCTAATTTGCAGCTTACAAAAGATGGAGAATCTTTTGAAGACCCTGGAAGATATAGAAGATTAGAAGATTAGAAGATTAGTTTTGAAGACCCTAATCTACATTACTTTGCACCCAAACCGTGCAATCATTTTATATTTTAATTTAATAGTTAAGGGTGACACTACATTTTGTTTCTTACTGTTACATGAAACTTAATTACCTCCAACAAACACACTAAATCCTCTTGTAGCTAATCTTTTGGCGTTTTTAGATCATGCCCTATTACACATAATCTATTCCATTGTAGGCCAGGGGTCAACGGTAGGTGTAGTAAGTTGGCTCACAATACTCATTGGATAAACTAAGTTTGGCCCTTTCCAACTAATTTCCTATATTTTTCAGGATATTTAAGCAACTCTCCCTCTTTAATGAGCTCAGTTAGACATTATCAAGGTACTACATGGCTTAGCCCTGAACTTCCCAATTTCAGATAATAAGTCAAACACATACTTTCAATGTTGTAAAAGTGTTTTTTTCTTGATTCTTATACCCCAATTTCCAAGAAGTACTTCAATATCCTAGCAATAATGTTGTTCAAAGGGTGATGTTACTCTAGAGCATGTAGGTACTAGGGAATAAAAACTGTAGTCCTTCAGATTCACACCCTCTACCCATAGTCTTCTTCGTTGTTAGATCTTGAAACAAGAAATAACAAGGAAAGAAAGGCACACAACAACTAACGTAACAAAAAATCAGATTAAAAGAAAACTTAGGTAAACCTTGAATATGGTCAATAAAAGTTGGAACGGAGGAGGTCGATCTATCAACTGAAGTAACACCAGTTGAAGATGTTAGTGTTGAGTGAGTGGACAATAACCTGCGCTTACCTGTGTTGGATTTTAAGTTTCTTTATCATAAGATCCTTAATAACATGTCGTAATTTCCATGTCCATAACTATGCTTGTCTTGGCTAAATTGTTTTAACTATCTAGCGTGGTCATATGTATATTTTTTTAATTACTTTTCATTTATCAATGTAAAGTTTGTTTCTTGTTCAAATAATAGGGTGATTTTGATATCATTGGGGGTACATCGGCTTTGACTGAGGCAGAGGTTATCAAGGTACACTTTTCATTAGTTTAATCCATTTGGTAACTCATTTATTACTTTTTGATGCAACTCAATAGGCCGCTTTCCACCGTTTTCTCTTTCCTCCCTTGCTTAATTGTGGTGTCTTTCCTTTCCCAGTAAGATTGGCAGTCTCTGTCTCATCCTTGAGATGCACATTCTTATTATTTGTAGGATGCACGTATTTCTGTTTATGTTAAAAGTAAGAAACTGATTTTTTCATTTAATATATGAAAAAAAGAGAAGCCACTCTCAAAAAGAGAAGCCACTCTCAAAAAGAGAAAGGATGTACTACTGATTTTCTTGTCCTCCCATAAACGTTCTCTAGGTTTTATATTTGGCATGTACAGATGTCTTGTTGCATTACATATTTATGCTTGGCTGCTTGTTATGAATTTTGGATAGAGAATGTTTTGAGTTTTGTGTATAAACAGAACTCAGAATGAATTATGATAATGTTATGAGCAAGTTGTGAGCCTTGAAGTGTGTTGAAGTGGCATATGGACGACTACAACTATATTTCATCAAATATTAATAAAATCCAACTGAGAGGACAGAGGTCTTTGATCTCTTAGCGGGCACATTTATTGTTCCTGTTTTTTCCGCTGGAGGACAGAACATCACAATTTCTTTCATATGATCAGATACCATAAAGGTGAGAGTGTGAAATCGGGGATGTCTGATGAATTTTGTCGAAGGTAGAAGCCAAGAGAGATGGAGAGGAGGATTGAACCAAACTTTCTGATTTCATAAGTTATATACCCATCATACAACCCTATTTTATTATTTAAAGGAAAAAGAAAATTATATACAAGTAAACAATATTAACGCTCACCACTATTATACCAAAAGGAGTAAAATAAAAAATGAAATAAATATTGCCAACTAACTGAAGGATCGGGAAGGAAGAGGGAAAAACTGTAGGATTATGAGCCTGATAGGAACTTTTCTTCAACAGTGAACTTTTTTTCTGTCTCTCTTTTCTCTTACCTTAACCCTAAATATTTAGGAACTTTGTCAGTTATGTAGGAACACCTGTTTCATGCATGCTGAAATTTCATCTGTAGTCTGTATAATGTGAGTTGTTGGCTAGAATTAAACATTATTTCATGAATCACACATGAAACAATAGGAGGACCTAATTCCTTGTCCTAAACAGACGTAGTGAGAGGGTTTAAATGTAGCCTTGATAAATGGAACAATGTCTTAAACAGACAGAACAACTGAAAAATGATATCTTAAGAGAAGGGCCTAATTCCTAGTTTGACAAGGAGAGCAGCCTCAGAAGTTCCAACCTAATCACCCTTAATGAACGCCACATGGTTCTAAATCCTAACCTTGGTAGAAGGATCTAACAAGCTGAGGTTCCTGATAGCCTAAGATGTTAAATAATTGTAGTTGTTCTTTTTCAGGTCCTTTAGTTCAATGAAGGCCAAGTTATTCATTTGATCTACTTGGCTAGTTAACATCTGAACCGATTGGTTACAACTGAGATACATAAATATTCCATCTGTGAAGGTCCTGGTCTATTAAAATACAAGAACACCGATGAAAACACTTGATGTAGTTGGAAAATCACGTGTTCTCTTGATTTTCCATATTCAGCAGTTTTAGGCTGCTTTGATCTTGTTGGTGGATGAAACTACAACTTGACATTAAGCTGTTTGTATTTTTTGAAGTGGATAAAACTCTTCCATGAGTTTGACACGATTACTTTATTCAAGTTATAATTCAATATTTCTAGAAAAAAAAAATTATAAATTAAGAGAAAGAATATCTGCAAGTATTTTGACTGGTTACTAAACTATTAGTTGTCACTGTAAAAGAACAGAATTCTCACATTAGTTGCTAATATTTCAGGTGACCATGGACGTTATTTCAATTTTTTTTCATTCAGATTCTTGTGATATACACTTAAATCATGGAGATCTGTTAAATGCTATTTGGTCTTGGGTCGGTGTTAAGGCAGAACATAGGCATAAAGTGGCAGAGGTAAATTAATTATTTTATTTATAATAATCGCTTAATTTTTTCCGCATGGCCCTGCTGAAGCTCTCTTGCAAATGCAGCTTCTTTCTATGATGGTATCCTTGCGTCCTCAATCTTCTGAGAGGAAATCAATGTGGGTTGTGATAAGGCGTCAACTATTACAGGTTTGATATAAGACTCGCTTGATATATATTTTTGGAAGAGAAACTGAGTTTTATTAAAGTAATGAAATGTACAAAAAAGGAAGAAAAGAAAAGAAAGAAAAGAAAAGTAAAGAAGGAAAGCCTTCTAAAAGCGAGGGTGGTTACTAAAAGCCCCTCCAATTACTGCACATGTCGACTATAGAGTAATTTCAAAAAGAATTGTCTTAACTTCCACGAGTAGCAGCAAAATAAATGATAAGATAAAAAATATAGGTGTAATTCCTCTCCTTTCCTCAAAAAAATATGTTTGTTCCTTTCTAACCAAGTATTCCAAAGGAAGCTCCGAATAAGATTGAACCAAAGAATCTTAGCCCTCCTTCTAAAGGGATGGAACAACATAAGGGAGATAGTTGGATGCCTATAGTTGGTCTGTCCAGAGGGAGAGACCAACTATAGGCATCCAAGATTTGACTTCAAAACCTAGAGGCCAATGGGCAGTGTGTAAAAAAATGGTCTTGTGATTCTGAATCTGTTTTGCAGGCCGTGCACCTGTGAGGGGAGAGGGCGGCTCTTGGGCTTTTCTTCTGAATATTATCTTGGGTGTTGATGCCATTCAAGATTATTTCCCACACAAAAACTGACTTTTTTTTACATAAGAGAGTTGCAAGAGAAGGTAATATGTGAGTCTAGACCATAGCCGAGAATCTGGGCGGTTGGGGGGAGGAAGCCTTCAATAGTGTTCATAAGGGAGAGCCATTACTCAAACAGTCAAACTCATCATTTTATTTTATTTTATTTTTATTTTTATTTTTATTTTTATTTTTCCTATTGGAACTTAACAGTAACATGATAGGCCTCCTCATGTCAACCCATGGGGTCAATTAGTCAGACACTTTTCTTCTGTCTCTATATTGACTTTTATTAGATTTTTTTGTTTCTATGGCTGCTACCCATTGTTGGCTTTTGCATAACTAGACATTTGGAATGTTTTCCGTCACAGCAATTTTCAAGAAAATGTTTATATGAAGTGACCTCTTGGGTTTGTTGCTTTTGGGGATGAGAAGTCTTACACCTTTGCAAATCTTTATACGGGATAAAACAAAGCTTACGAGCGTAGCTTAAAAGATTTAGTCATGCACTTCAGAAGTGTAGAATGAAAAATCCATCCCTTAAAAACCAAAGGATTTGTTTTCTTATCTTGAACCATTTTTTTCCTAGTGCTTTCTATAAATGTTTTAACAGTGATATTATTCTGATATGTCTACTTTCTACGATAGCTATTTTATCTCTCTCAAAATGTTCTTCCTCAATTAGATGAATGATGAGAGTGGTATTATTTTTTGGAGTTAGGACGATTTCTGTCTGAGCGTAGGGAGGCAATTTTTTCTTGACTTCTTGCATTCATACTCTCAACACAATAGTTTCACATAATGAAAGAAGAGATACTTAGTGTCTGTTTGACATGACTTTTAAAAAAAATGTTTTTGAGTAAAACACTTTATTATTTAAGCATTTTTGGAATATCTAAAAATATTGTTAGTAGAACTTGTTGAAGTACTGAGGATACTATTGAGATGATGGTGTGAACCTTGTTGTAGTTAATAATGCTACACACTAAACAATATTTTTTCTGTCTTTTTCTTCTAGAGCTTTTCATCATGTTCCTAATCATTTAGGAATAGACTTGTGTCTGTATAATATTTAAGAGAACTTATTCTGCTTCAGGAACTCAAATTAGCACAAGCTGTTGTAAATAGATTGCAGACTGTAGTTTTTAGGTTCTGTGGTGCAGTGGATCAGGCACTTCCTAGATTGAGGGGAGCCCTTCCAACTGGTATTGTTGCAACTGGTTGGTTATGTTCTTACAGTTTCAGATACAAAAATAAATCCTTTTTAACCTTGCTATGGATAAAGTGCAGATAAACCTATGCGCAAAGCACTTGATGAATTGCTAGACCTTTTTAACTACTTGAGAGTGTGGAGGATTGAAACAAATGTTTACATAGATGCCTTAATGTCACCAACTGAGGCTTATCATCGAGATATATTTTTTCAGGTATCAGATTTCTGTTCCCTCTCTCGTATGGAAAATGCGATGCTTTACTTTTTTAGTTTTTTCTGAAAACATATAAATGTGTGGATGTCTATAAATATGTGTGTGTATATCATTGGTGAAGTGTTGTTGCTTTTGAGATGATGATCATAAAAATTACGTAGATTGGTTCCAAGGATGAAAACTGTGGTCTTAATCTTGAAGTGTTTTGTGCAAAATGTCAATCAACTGAACTTGTTTCCTTATGATTTTTTATTTTGTTTTGTTTGTTTGTTTCTGTTTATTTGTTAGAACTCTTCACTTGAAGCTCTCTTCTCAACCACTCACTCTTAGGCACTGAAGTATTAGCTGCCACTTGCATGTTTGCCTTCCTAGTTGCCTATTTCATGTTATTTGGGCATGATTCTGAAGGAGATTGAAGCGATCTAGATTCAATGTTCTCCTAGTGTATAGATGTGTAATACATCAAACAGTATTTTGCTTTATTTCAGTGTACGTACCTGAGTTGCAATTATATGTCCAGGTATACTTAACAAAGGAAAATAATCCTGGCTCACATCCTGAAGGTGCATTACTTGCTATTGGAGGCCGCTATGACTATTTGCTGCAACAAATGTGGAGCCGTGCTTATGTGGGTTATCCTCATTAATTTTTCTCTTTATCATATTGATATGTTGCGTTGCCTCCATGGTGCAGCAAACTTTTTATTAGCACAGAAGAATGGTTGAATATCTCTATGAATATGATGTAGGATATTTAGAAGACGTGAAAAACAGAAAAGAGGATCGCTTAAACATAGCTAACTGAAATTTAAATTTAAGTTTAAAATTCTAGCAGTGATGTCAATTCCATGCAAAAAAACCCGAGTAGTTAATGAGCTTGAAAATCTAACGCTGAGTATTTTTCTTTAATCTAAGCTAAAAAGACTTCTATGGAATTTAAATATACCGTATAAACCTTAACTATTTGGCCTGTGTATCATTGGAAGGGTTGTCTCAGTCTTATGCTTACATTTATCTAGCTTCTTAACCCTGTTACAAGGATCTGGAGTTTCTTCTGACTTTAATCTAATATGGGGATATTTGCTCCCTCGAGCACTTCTTCTCAGTTCTCTTACAAGGACTTGGATGTTTGTTCCTTTGATTGTTAATCTGAAACTGTTATGGTATGGAAGATACATATTAGTATATGCTATTTTAAATAGTTTAGTTATAATATCCTGTTACATTCTTTACTTTTCTTTATTTTAGGCCACCCTTGTACACATGTATATATATGACTCTAGTGAATGGATAAGTATTTTAGGCCAATTAAAATTTCTTCATAATGAGGTCTAGGTTTTGGAGTTAGGGTCAAGAATAAAGAAAAACTACGAGAAGGAAAGAATTGAGTTACAGAAAAAAAGAATCCACAAACAATGACCTGTAAATTGTAATTTACAGAGAAACTATTAGGCCCATGAGTTATTATAGATCAAAATCACAGACTTTCGGCACTCCGTTTTTAATTTTAAATTTCGTTTCTATCTGATGCACTTATGTTGAGTCTTATGACCTCTCATAATTTTTTTCAAAAGATTTAAGATATGTTTTCTTTCTTGTGCATAAGTTCCTTTTCATTTCATTTACATGTGATCTTTAATGTTCTAATGTAAGATATGTTAAACCTTTTTCTATTCTAGAAAACTACCCCTCCTGGTGGCGTTGGGACCAGCATAGCACTAGAGACCATAATTCAGCAATCTGTTGTAGATTTGAAACCCATCCGGTGCAGTTTATAATCTTTCCATTTCATCATATTACTTTGCCGCCAAGTCTTTTACATTATCGTCTACTGAATCTTTTCTGTATTTTATTCGGTTGTGCACTTTGCAGAAATGAGGGGGGCACTAGTGTCCTGATTTGTTCACGAGGAGGAGGCGGACTATTGTTAGAACGCATGGAACTCGTTGTGGAGCTATGGGAGGAGAAGATTAAGGTTAGTGATAATATATCAAGATAATCTACGGTTTAGTGAAATGTTAATGTTGAGAAGTGCTTTTTATTTCATCAGGCTCAGCTTGTTCCTACACCTGATCCAAGCCTCACAGAGCAATATGAATATGCTAACGAACATGACATAAAATGTCTTGTCATTATTACAGACTCTGGTGTATCTAACACAGGTTCAGTAAAGGTAAAACTTCTATTGTAAATTCCAACATCTTGAAGCAGCATTTACATCTTAATACAAACTAGTTTTTCTTTCCCCCATTGTTGATAATGTAAAGATATGTTAAATCATGGCTTCCCCTCTTTAAATTTGGTGTCATCTTAAATTCACTCTCTACTTCTAAGATCTACCTTAAAGAAACACTCCTGAATTTACTGCTTAGCAGAGGGTATATTATTTGTAAGTATCTTTAAAATAATGAGACCAACTGATAACATGCCAACAATTTATCATTTTTTAAAATTGAACTTACAACTGTAATCAGTGTCTACTCTAGGATGGCAGCATTATAAAAAAAAATGTGGTGTGGCGAATCTTTGGGCTTTACCATTAATTTTGTTATAGAAACTTAGTGTTTTATCTTGAAATGTGTTAATCATGCATTTTCTATCAACTTTCTTTAGAATATTACCTTGTATACCGTAAATAATATGGAAGAGATTCAAACCTAAGCTATGATTTGATGCTTAACCACTAGAGCTATATTCGGGTATATGTATGGTCATTTTTAATGATCCAAATTAGCCATTCTTAAGCCACTCAATTAGTCGTACATGTAATAAGGCTTGCTAAATCAGTTGTATGTATGTAGTTGCATGTTTTTTTTGCTGCACAAAGGAAATCTTCTCATAGGTCACATTGCAAATCCAGGTTCGACATTTAGAACTCAAAAGGGAGAAGGAAGTTGAACGCACATCCATTGTCAAGTTTCTCCAGGAGGCAATGGCAAACCTTAAAAATCCCCTCATTTGGAATTAGAACTGTTCATCACTGCGTTACATAGGCTTATACCCGTCGTCATACTTGACGATGTTATATTATTAATCAAGACATCGGAGATGTTCTTCCACGAGTTTTCCAACCATGTAATATTACCATCATAAGAATCAGATTCCACAGCACAGCCACCCGTCGAGACGGAGAGAACATAACAATGTCCAGGTCTTCTCTACCACGCTCGATGAAGTTGGATGCTTTCAGCTCTCTCATGAACTCTGAGTCGATGAATTATATCGGTCACCGTCTTTATTCTGAAAATGTTGGTGCAGAACCAAGTGATTGCTAGATTTTAAGCCAATCCATCCGACGGAGAACATTGGTACAGTTTTTGGAGCTAAACAACATTGTATAGGTTGAGGTAAATAATTATAGATGCGTTCAATTATATCTCATGAATGCTATTTGAAAGCTTGTTTATAGATTTTCTTTTCCCTGTCTTTTTATAAGCCTTTTGGAAGAATATTGAGGCAATATTGCATGTATATGTTGAGAATTTTGTGGATTTATATTCTCTTTTGGGAATAGAAGTGCATTTCTTGGGTACTTTTCTCAGTGAAGAAGCAAGAAGAGGGCAACTTTTTATAATTTCAATCTCCATGACAAGGAGAAAATAAAAAGGAAAAAAGAAAATAATTTTTAAAAATTTAGATCATATAGGATGCTCTCATATTTTTTTTTCTTTGTATTTTAAAATTAGTTTTGTTTATTTTTATTTTTAATTTGTTTTCGAAGTTATATAAAAAATTAGAGATTCGTTTTCATTTCTCAATTTTCAATGTTTTTAAAGTTTTAATTTCCATCTCCTATATTTCAAAACTTGTTCAGCCAAATCAATCATACTTAACAATACATTTAAAATTAAGTAGTGAATTAGTAACTTAACATTTAAAAATTATTATTTTACTTGAGCTACTATTTATTGAATTCTATTGGTTTCTACCCTATTTAAAATTCAATCAGTGCTATTTTTTTAATTTAAAAGCCACTTAAAATAGAAATTATATATCACACAACACTCATCTTTTTTCTGTTTGGCATTAATAATATTGAAGAAATGAGTTCAAATTTGAAACCAAAAAATGACTTTTTTTTAAAAATGAAAAGATTTGAAATAAATGTATTTAAATTTTTTTTTATTTAGATGTTTGCAAGAAAAGAATTCTTTTTTTATTAATATAGATATTTAATCTTAATTTATTATTTACACTTAACATATGACTTTACCTTAAAATTCTATGAAATCCTCCAAGATTCAATCATTTTAGTAAGGGATTTTTTTTTTCCATAAAAACATGATTTCAAAAATTCATTTGAAATTCGTAAGAATTTGAAATCCTTTAAAATCTTAGGCTATCAAACACATAATTAACACTCAACTAAAAAAATAAAAAATGTATCCAATAATAAAATATATTCACAAAATATATATATCGAACTTCATGTCAACCATCCTCCACGTATTTAATTTTAATAGTATTGATACCTAGAAATTTGCTGAAATTTTTTGAAATATACTTGACCAGATTGAAAGTGATATCCATAATATATGAAAAACTAAACAGTATATTTAGCCCAAGAAAAGAGTAGAAATGACCATTTCAAACATCTTCTTAAAGTGACTTTTTTTCAATTTATAGAAAGAAAGAAAGAAAGAAAGAAAAAAAACATATAAACAATGCCTTTGAAAAGGAGCATTCCATCAAACTAGAACAAAAGAATAATGGAAACTTGCAAAGTCCAAGCCATGGGAGATGGTTTTGGTAACTTGAAGAGACTTTCTTTCTTTTCTTAATCATTTGGAATCAGATTCTGAAGAGATAATGTTGATATTGGATTATCACTCTTCATTTTTCGACACCTAAAATGATTCTCATAACCCTAAAATTTCTTTGCATAAATTCAAAGTCAAAGTCGCCGTTTATTTCTTAGAAATCATGTCACAAAATAAGAAGGAAAGAGATTCGTCTAATCTATAACTCAAGAGGGAAAATATTGACATCTAATGAACTATTTAAGCTACATTCAAATCGGCAATATAAAATCTTCGACTTCAAATTTCATTTCTTTTTTCAATCTCAAAAAGAATCTACTTTTTTTTTCCCACTTCTTTTAGAAGGAGAAATTGCATTTAATTTCATAAGAGTAAGGTTTAAACGCTATTTTAAGGTTGGATACTTTTTAAATGTTTCATTTTTTACTTAAACTACAAATATGCATTCTTGATGCATAATTTGGGTAAGAGTAAGTTTTAATTTATTGACATTGGATCTAAGACGGAGGTGACTCAATTGAGGTGATAACTCTAAACAAGTATCTCACACTTGTGTCCAACACACTCTGATGTTTAAGTTAGTACTTAGACCAAGGTGGTGTTGAGTTATTGAGTAAGAGTATGGTTGTGGGCTTGAGTACCTAGACCAAGGTGAGAGATACAACTTCGTTTGGTTTAGTTTGTGTGCTAGCAGATCTGTGTCACTTGCTGTACATTAGGCATCTCGTGTTAGTAGGTTTTCAGAAGACATACATCAAGTCGGGGTCTAAGCCAAACTGTTGTCGCTTCTCTCATCGCCACATGGCTCCATCTGTGATGGCCACGTGGCACGATGTTTATTTCATTTTGACCTCGTTGTTTAATTTTTCTATTTTGCATAGTTAGCAAACAAAAAAAAAAAAAAAAAATCTATTGCATTTAAGAAGAAATGTTAGATAATATTAGCTAAATTTTTGTTTAAAGCTACAACTTTGAGTGTGCTATAGGATATGAATATGAATGAATTAAAATTTTTGTTCAATGCAATATAGCAAGTATAGATATTGTTAATTTACAATTTAGCATCTAGATATTATTAAAATGCAATATAGCAATGTGGATATTGTTAAGTGCAATATAGTAAGAACCAAAAGTAGATTTTAAGCTACACAAAATATTATTAAAACTAAACTAAACAAAATTAAAATTATTTTATTTTGAAAATTATAAATACAAATGCATTGAGAAAAAGAAACTATTTTAAAACAAGGTCAAGGGCTTGTCTAGAAAAATATTTTTATATTTAAAAAAAATCAAAATTCGATAAACATATGTTTGTGGATAACAATTTTTTTTTATTATTTAAAAAGTTGTTTAGTCATTTTAAAAAAGTTTTAACTAACATTTTTTTCCCAAAGAGCTGTGTATTAATTTGTATTAGATAAAAAAAATCCTATAAAATATCTCCTTTACCACATTTTGGTATTAAAATATTTCCTCTACCACATTTTAGAATATATATTAGAAGAGCATTTTTTTTTAGGGGGGGATTCGAACTCATGACCTCTTGGATAAGGAGATATACTTTTAACTAATTGAATTACACTCGGTTTGACAAGTGAAAATAATTATGATCATTCGATTTTGGTTGGTTTAATTTCATATTTATAT
>JAOANK020000055.1:42563-53414 GCA_026257165.2 Telfairia occidentalis | reverse complement strand
CCCCCCCCCCCCCCCCCCCCCCCCCCCCCCCCCCCCCCCCCCCCCCCCCCCCCGCGACCATGTAAGTGGTGTGGTGTAAGTAAGTTAGGTGGCGGGAATCAAGCATGTAGGTTAAATGTAAGGAGGAAAGTACTCTTTGGGTGGTGAGATGAGGTTGGGAGAGACAGGTAACTCTGATTTTTTTTCGAGGTTTGTACCTCTTTCTGAACTGCTTTGAATCTTATTGAAATCTATCAATATGCTTTCAACTTGTATGTCAGATGGTCAGAACTCAGAAATGCAAGGAAGTCGATGTTCTGTCGATTTTAGATGCTCTTGTTATATAGTGGATTGGTTTATTCTCTGGTCTTATGCGTGGTTTGCATTTCAACATATTTTTTGCAGTTAATTTTAGAACTTGGTCCTTATATTGAAGAGCTGAGCAAAACAGGAGGTGCTATAAAGGAGTTTGTCAATCCCAAGTATTTTTCTTGGCCCTGTTATTGGAGTTCTCATATAGAGTTTGTATTTTTTTTGGCGTGTAACTCTTGTGTTCTTATTCATTGTTTCTGAAGTTCCCATTAGAAAGTTCATATTTCTTGCTGTTGAAACGAAATCTATATTCTTGATCTTTTATACCTTTTCATACATCAATGTAAATTGTTTTCTTGATAAAAAGGAAATGAAATCTGTATTCTTATCCAGTTTCTTTCCCTCTAGATAAGTTAGCTGTCCTAGTCAATTTCTTCCTCTCCCACTCTTTTGTTTACTTTTTTTTTTTAGTGATATTCTTCATTGACCTTATAGAAATGTGGGCTCCATCTGGTAATGGAAGTAACTTACTGTATAGTTTAGTTAATATCAACTTATTGAGAATCTTCAAATAATAAAATTCTTATCGTGAAGGGATTTTGTTATAATTGAATCATTTTGCTTTAGAACTGCTTTCACAATGAATCATTCTCCACGTACAAAATTTGACAGGAATCCCCTTTGTTTTTCAATGCTATTTTTCATTATTATTTTTTTGGCTGCCCGGGGGGGTTGAATGAAAGATTTGTTCAGTTTTTAAAGAAGTCTTTCATTTATGAACAATTACCAGGAACTTCTTTAGCTTTTGAATCCTGTGAAGGAGCACGGCAAATTAAAAACTATTTCATTTTTTATTATATATGGTAGTTCAGAAATTCCTTCATCTTAAATAATTTTGCAGATATAAAGATGCTAGCAAGACTTCTTTTAAGTCTTCAACCCGATTGGAATGTATGATGCAAGATTATCCGAAAACATTACCTCCATCAGCTAGGGTTGGATTTACGGTAACTTTTCTTCTCCCACAAAGTAATACAGATTTTCAACAAAATGCAACTTGGCTCTCTGATTCTTTTAATTAATTTTTTCTTGAGTCCGGTAGAATTTGTCTTAATACTTTTATTGATATAATAACTGTTCTTATTAAATCCTTACTCTTTTTTTTTTTTAAAGCTTTCTGTTTTCTGTTTTCTGCTTTTAGGTGATGGATACCTGGCTTGCTTATGCACCAGTGAAGAATAACCCCGAGGATGCTGCTAAGGTAAATCTGAAACCCATAGCACATTTTACACGATTCAACAAACCGTTCTAAAATGATAGATTTCAGGGATACATTTAAAACACATCTGATCATGTTTCCCTCTTAAATTTTTTTCCTTGGTTTTGCAATGGTAAGATATTTTGGCCTGAATATGCATCATTTATATCTATATCTCCTCTTCAAGCCCAGATCATAATTTGTGCCCATTGTTTTGAACTTTGAATATATATCTTTTTGTGTTTGGCTTTCTTACAACTCAGAATTATGGACTTTATTTTCTGTAGGTACCGAAGGGTAATCCATATCACAGTGCCACTTCTGGGGAAATGGCCATCTATCGTGCAAATAGTCTTATTCTTAGAAAGGTTAGCATTATCTCTCTTTCTCTAAAGAAAATGAGAAACTTTATGAAGAGTAAGAAAAAGGATTTTACGGAAGTAATAACATTTTGAAGTACTAAATATGGGCCATAATTACAATCTCCAGCAAGAAGTCCATTTTGTTAAATCAGCAATATTCACTCTTATAAATTCTACAATTGGGTTATTGATTTTCTACTCCGTTCACCCTCTTTTTGATTGCTGGGCAGGGGATAGGGAGAGGGAAATGATTGTGAGATGTTTTAATTTTATATTTTTCAGTCTGGTGACTCTTACTGAACAAACCCGGGGAATTTTTTCTTTACATACTAGGAGGTTCCTTTATTACACCGAGCTTCCATAAAATGCAACAGATTGTTTTTAGTCGCCTGTTTTGAAATGAAAAATATAGTCATCTTTATATCATCAGATCATTTTCAAGCTTTCCTTGGTTCAAAGGTGTGTGTCCTTAGAGAAATGGGAAAAACTGGACGTTGAGAAATATTTTTCAGTAACTCATCTCTTTCCCATCTAGGCTTCTTTACTAATTCAAAGCTCGGTGAGCGTCAGTCAATTCTTCTTTTCTTCTCTTCTCTTCTCTCTGTGTCTCTCTTCCTTTTTGATTTACAATGATGTTTTGTGTTGGATGGTGAGGGTCTTCTGGCTTGGAAAAAGAGTCTCAATGCCTCTTAATATGTCCTGTGACTGTTCTCCATTACTGAAATGTATATTCCTATAATTGTCTTTCTACAGAAATATCTGTTCTCAGGCTCAGCTCGAGTCCTTACTTTATTGTTTTATTTATTTTTATTTTCTATCACTGTATGGCAGCAGTGGGAACTAAAAATGAATATATGTCTGCTGTGTTTATGTATGTACTCTTATCCTCTTATCACTGTGAGAAGGAATCGCATTTGTGCATGGAAGTGTCAGCAGTGACGTCATAGAACTAAGCACTTAGTTGTTGGTTGCTACGAAGGAAGATTATGCATGTAACTTTCTCTCCTTGGTATTTTAATTTTAGGCCTTCTTTCCTATCTTGCCAGGCAGGAGTTCAAGTAGCCGATCCAGTTGAACAAGTATTCAATGGCCAAGAGGTTGAAGTCTGGCCTCGCATCTCATGGAAACCCAAATGGGGTTTGACCTTTTCAGAGATAAAGAGCAGAGTTAGCGGAAATTGCTCCGTTTCTCAGCGTTCTACATTGGTCGTCAAGGGGCGCAATGTTTATCTTGAAGACCTCTCCTTGGATGGAACTCTTATTGTGAATGCAGTTGAAGATGCTGAGGTATGCTGAGAGCAACTGATATTAAATTTGTAGTTTTAAGTCTTCACGGATAAACTTGAGTAATTTTCATTTTCCCCTTCACATGTTAAGATCTTGCCCACAAGTATAGAAGTTGTCTCTAGCGCCTACAGTTTTTAAAACTTTTCTATTCAGCATCAAAATTGAAAGCGTATAGCTCTTCTAATACAGTATTCAAACTAAACATGCTTATAATAATTGCCTGCCAGTTTCATAGACGCATCCTATTTAGTTCTTTGTATTGTCCCGTCAGATATGTAGACATTTATATTTCAAACCATAGATCCCCATCTTTAGTGCATTGATTGACTTTTCACTTGCATCATCTGGGAGTCACTATCTTAACAAATATTAGTTCAACGAAGCGATTTCGTATTTGTTTTGGTAGGTAAAGGTGGGTGGTTTAGTGCAAAACAAGGGTTGGATTCTTGAACCCGTTGATTATAAAGATACTTCAGTACCGGAGGAAATAAGGACAAGGGGCTTCAGAATCAACAAAATCGAGCAAGAAGAAAGAAACTGAGGTGAAGTTCTTATTCATGAGGTTTGTTGGACCAATTTTCACTGTGAAATAATTTTTCCTTGCTCATCCTAGGAAAAGAAAATTTGTAGCATTTTTTGTTCTACAATAAATATGTATTTTAAGTTGGCCTCAAATAATTTGTTTGAGTAATAAAATATTGAGATGGAGGATGAAATTCCTTTAATGAACTTGACTCTTCATGTCCAGAAGGGGTGTGTCCCTTGTGTTTGCATCCTCGAGGGTTAAAAGCTGCAACCCCACTTCAAATATAGGGCTCACTTTTTTCCAATTTGGCCTGTATTCATTCTTAAAACCGCCTTGTGAATTTCCACCACGACCATATTCTTCTTCTGGCCATGTGGTAGAATAGAAAAAGAAAAAGAGAGAGTTGTTGCATTTGACTATAGGAAATTTCGAGGCAGATGTGGCGTAGCTTAGCTAAAATTTGGCCTTTCCTTGTCCTTTTGGCTAACTGCGTTTTTATGTAGTTAGTTAGACTAGATTTCTAGTTGTGAGCACCAAGCAAAAGAAAAGAGACGGCTTGTGATTGTGGTGGTAGCTTCAACTAAATATTGAGGAATGACCAGTCATTGCGCGTCAACTTTGTAATCACTTCTCCAACTATTAGGGATGGATTCTAAAGTTGAGAACGTGGTGACTCTTAGAAAAATAATAGTACTACTTAAAGATAATATAAATTTCATCGTATTTCATTAGATGTCAGAAGTAATTTTGGAAATTTTGAAATTTTTTTCTTTTTTGAGAATAGTGTATCTCACGGTATTGGAAGATATCTTTTTTGTTGAGTGGGGCAAACCTGGAGGCACCGACACTGGTTTGGGTGGCCTTACCGAACTTTCTGGTTCTTGTCCATTGCCCATTCAGAAATTTTGAAAATCTTAATAAATTTGTCCCCATTGTCCGACCAAAACTAGTGTCTAGCATCTTCAAAGGAACCGACAATGTGAACGATCCAACCTATATAGTCTAGATTGAGTTGAAAATTAATTTCGGTTAGTTTAATTTTTTTTTTTTTTTTTTTAAATTTTGTTGGGTTGTGTTAGTTCTTGAGTTTGCTATATTGAATCGATCCGACCATGATATAAGTTTTATAAGTTTTTTATTATGTTAAAATTTACCTTTTAACTCAAATTAATTTTAAATTCATACTCAAAGAGTATGAATTATGTTAGTCGTTTAAAATTTTCAAGCAACCGAATTTTATTAAATATCCTTAATCAAAATAAAAAGCTAAATAACTCTACTTGATTAATTTTGATTGCAACTCAATGGAACTAAACAAATCTAACCTACTTTCAATGGATTTGTTTGGTTGGTTTTGATTCATAACTTTATAAGGAATATTTTGAGTGTACAAATTTACAATCCGAACAATTGGATTGAGTCTAAAATTTCATAAAAACCAATCCATGAACAACTCTACGGGTGCCTTTTTGGAAAAGAATAGAATCAAAACCAAGGAAAATGCAAAGAGGGTCGGTTATGGAGAATTGTCATTTGACAAAAAATGGATCAACATATCTAAAAAATTTCTACAATCTTTTAGTGAAAAGGATCTTCTCAACTTCGATGCAGACTTTTCAATGGGAATAATTCAATGTCAGATCCAATGGACAATATTAGAGCTGACCATTGACATCCAATAGAATTTAGATGTGTCTTATAGCATTAGAAGACTATTACGTTGAGGACGAAAGTAGAAGCTTCTAGGCAAATTTCCAAGCTCCCGTACGCCAAAAATTTAATTTGAAAGTTGTCATCTTTGCCTTGTTGCTGCCTATAAATCCTCAAAATCTTAATCCACCATTCAGTGATAACACAATAGACATATCAGCTTCATTATATTTCTGTTACTATTTTCTACACCTTGAAGACCCAATTAAAAAAAAAAACATGTCCCCAATCAGCTCCAACGAGTTGCATAGGATCTTCGACAGGCTCGACAAGAACGGCGATGGCCTTGTTTGCCTAAAAGAGCTCAACTGGCTTCTCGAAAGGATCGGCATCCAATTAAGCATGGAGGAATTGGAGTCATTTTTAGAGAAACCGAGCCTCGACTTCAACGAGTTCATGTTCTTTTACGAGTCCATATCGAAGAATCATTGTCACGAGGAGATTATGGATGAAGAAGAAGATATTGAGATTGTATATATGGCGTTTAAAGTGTTCGACATCAATGACGATGGCTTCATTTCTTGTGAGGACCTTCAAAAGGTGTTGTCAAGACTTGAGCTTTGGGATGCAAACAGCGACTGCAAAAGTATGATTCGAGCTTACGATGCCAATTTGGATGGGAAGCTTGATTTCGAGGAGTTTAAGAACATGATGTTGCTCACAACCTCTTGCAGACAAGGATTTTGATATATCTCTTCTTCAATAATCTAACCTTCAGAAAATGATAATACTTAGCTAACACCCCGACGTGTAGGTATCTTTCTACACACCATCATTATATTTTTTATGATTTGGAGAGATGGAAGGCAAAAAATGAAAAAAAAATTATTCTATTTTTTTAAAAAATAAATAATTGTCAAATTTTTAATAGTGGCGTGTGTAGAAGATGTATGCCTAGCTACCCTAATGTACAACCAAGTAAATTAGAGTTAAAATTATATGTATTAGTTGAATATGAGGGGTATGCTCTGTTAGTTAGAAATCTAACCTAAAAACAGTATGTGGGTGGCTTGAAGAATAAGAACTTTGGTTTCAAAGTTCAAGTAAATATATTAGCTGCTTCAATAAAAGAGACTATGTATATATATATATATCAATCACTGACTGCTTAAATTCCTCTTTTATCAAGTGGGGTCTCACTCTACTTTTAATTGTGCTTGGTAATTGGATGTAAACTTTAATTTGGCTTGATTACATAAGGTAAAATCATTAAATTTATCACTGGAATTTCTTTTAGTAAAAATAAAGAAAATATTAATAACCAACAATTATTTTTAATGAATTTAGAATGTCAATCAACTAAAAGATAATTCAACAAATTCAACTTGTTAAGATATATATATTATTGACTAAAAAGTCAAAAGTTTGAACTCAACTACTACATAGTGTTCAACTAAAAAAAATTTAGAATTCTGATTGGAAAATAATAACACCTATTCAAGAATTAAGATGCCAATTTTATACCAATTTCTCTCAAATAATAATAAATTACCCGAAACTTCTAGGAAATTCGAGTGTGGGGAAAATTTTATTATTGTACAAGCTGAGAACATGATGATTGTTCTAGATATATCCACTAAAACAAACATCAACCACAGAAATTGTACGCAGAAAATTAATCCTACTTTGAATTTGGAAAGTCGTCCACCTTTTCTTTTTCCATTTAAGACTTTGAATTTACTTTAATTTATTTTTATAAGCATATCTACATCATCCATGTCTCATATTATTTTGACGAAAAATAATGTTTTCTTTCTATTCTATTTTTTTTTACAAGAGGACAAATGGATTTGGGAAATTTAACTTCAAAATGATTTTTTTAGAAAGATTAATTGAACTTTGCAACCAAAGTTTGAAGTTTATTTTATATATATGTTTATTTATTTTGAGTTCTAACAGATGTGTAGATAGAGATCAAACTTTCAATCTTAAGGAGGGTGATAAGTACTTTATCGACCAACTTGAGCATTTGGCACTTGAGAATTCTACCGACATGGTATGATATTGTCCACTTTGGACATAAGTACTTATGTTTTTGCTTTTGAATTCACCATAAAAGGCGGCATACTAATAGAAATGTTGCCCCTCACTTATCATACCATGTCGGTAGAATCTTCGAGTGCCGAATGCTCAAGTTGGAATCCAACTTGAGCATCCGACACTCGAGGATTTCCAACAAGATCCATAGTTGATCAAGTGAATGATAACATCTCTATTGATATGAAATCAAGTAGAATTCTAAAAATTTATTCTTTTTTTTAGTTCAATAATATGTGGGGTGAAGATTCGAACCTACGATCTTTTGGTCCGGGAGATATTTTAACCAATTGAGATATGCTCAGTTTGGCTTGAAAACTTATACTTAAAGTAGACAATATCATACCATTATATAAACGTATTTGTTTTCTTCCCTAACAATAATTTTTATTTTTTATTCAATAATTATAAAATATGGGCTAGAAATATGAGACAAGTTAGACGGCTAAATTAGAGGGAAAACTAGATAAATGACCTATTTTAAGAACCTATTTCCATAAATATCCATCATTATGATAATTTTCACAAATAGATCTCTAGATTTTGACCATTATATTTTGTTACTAGATTACTCTCATTTATTATTATCTCTTCATATTTAATATGTTATTTTGAATTTATATTTTTCTACCATAAAATAATTCATTTAAAGTAATTATTCTATTAATTTGTTATAGATTTGTGTTTCAAAAACTATATTCTTTAATTACTACACTCAACATGATAATTAAACACTAAAAATACAATTAAACTATTTTCCATATTAGTTGCTCATTTTCATTTTCTTCTCCATTTTCGCCATTACTCCATTTACTTCATTTTGGCTCATCCATTACTTCATTCATGTTATTATATTTCTAATTTTTTTTTCTCTTTTCTATTCAACTGGCCTTCTTCTGCCATTTTCCCGTGATCCTTTATATATACGAGATTTATGAGGTATGACATATGAGTACATGAATTAGTAACCACGCATGATGTATATATACTCTAAAGTGCACGTATGGTATAGATGAGGTGTATATGCATATAGAGATCCATGTATCAAATATGTACGAAGTATATATCATATATCATCATATAACGAAATTGAACTTATACCATCATGCATGGTATACATACTATAAATGACCTAAGATACTTTATAAATAAAATGGACATACGAGATATATGAGGTATGTATTTGAGGTATAAATATTATAAATGTAATAAAGTTGTAAGGAGAAAATTCCTGCTGATTCGAGAACAGTTCACACAACAAGATTATCGAGAGGGAAAACAGACGAATTATGTTTTAGATTTTACGAGAGAGAGAAGATGAAAGGAAAAAAAAGTAGGCACTAGCTTTTTAGAGTGGTTTAGCACTAAGGCCTACATCCACTATGAAGGCAACTCTATTTAGTTTGTGAAGATACAAAATACAACCACACGAGGATAGGGGACGAGTTCTCGTGTGGTTGTATTTAAAGTAGCAGAACAGAAAAATGAATAAAGGGGGTTTGGTTTTACTTAATGGTAAACTAAGTAACCTCTTTTTAGATGTTTTCAATAGTAGCTAAAAATAACAATTCTCCACCTTTGAAAATCATGTTGAAAAATGGGAATTGCCCTTCCGATGCATCATCCTTTCTCATTCATCACAAGCCCAACCATTTTCACACATTTCTCAAATTTTGATTGGGATATTGTCTTTGTTAGAAAATCTGCTGCATTTTTGATGTATGAACTTTAATCACTTCGATGTTACCAGCTTCAATTTGTTATCTTACATAGTGATATTTCACATCCACATGTTTAGTTCTACTGTGAAATTGTTGGTTTTTGGATAAGTAAATTGTACTTTTCTTATCACAATATATTTGTATTGTTCGTTGATTCAGTCCAAAATCACTGGGGAGGCCTTTGAGCTAGATTGCTTCCTTTACTGCTTCAGATAGGGCTATGAATTCTGCTTCTGTGGATGAAAGAGCAACTACAGGTTGTATTATGACCTTCTAGCTTATGGTGTTAGCACCAATTTGGAAGATATAACCTGAAAGAGACCTCCTTTTATCAAGATCCCCTGCATAATCTGAATCAACGAATCCATATAAAGTATTGTCTATCTCTGGTGTTTTTTGATATTGAAGGCACAAATATTGGGTTCCTTTCAAATACCTTAGAACCCATTTTGTAGCTTCCCAATGTCTCTTCCCTGGATTTGACATATATCTTCATATTAGACTAGTAGAGTATGCCAAATCTAGTCTTGTACAGACCATCATGTACATCAATGAACCTACGTCTTGAGAGTAAGACACCTTTTCCATGTAATTTTGGTGATCTTGATCACTGTCTGTTGGGGAGTCTGCAAATGAAAGCTTGAAATGTTGTGCCAAGGGAGTGGATACAACCTTGGCAACATCCATTTTAAACTTTCTTAAGACCTTACTGCAGTAGTTTGATTGATTTGAGTATAAACATCTTTTAACTTTGTTTCTAGTAATTTCCATGCCTAGTATGCTTTTAGATTCACCTAGGTCTTTCATGTCAAATTCAGACTTGAGATAGGCCTTGATTTTCGTTAGGTTTTCCCTTCTTTTTGCAGCCAACATGTCATCAACGTATAAGAGAAGAAAGATATTAGTACCCTTTTCAACTGTCTTCACAAAAATTATGCAATCGTAAGAACTTCTCATGAAACCAATGCCTGTGATGAATTCGTCAAACCTTTGATACTAGCACCTAGGAGACTGTTTCAGCCCATATAGGCATTTATTCAACAGACAGACCATGTCTTCCTTTCCCTTTAACTGATATCATTGTGGCTGTTTTAAGAAGATTGTTTCAGATAAATGTCCATGCAAGAGTGCTGTCTTTACGTCTAATTGGTCAAGCTCATGTTCTCTCTGAGTAACTATTGCAAGTAGCATTCTTATCGAAGTATGTTTTACAACTGAGGAGAAGATGTCATTATAGTCTATGTTGACAATCCTACAATGTGCAAGTGTACACTCTGAGGTTGTAGCAAACAAGGTCGATCCACAGAGATAATTGAACAAAATCTCTAATGAAAAGCTACTGTTTAGGAGAATGAAAGTTACCAAAATTGAGTTTGTTAAAAGACCAAAAATAGACCATGAAATTAAAAGATAAGCTTTAGTAGGGGATGTGATCAGTACTTTATGCAAAACGATTAAGAACAGGCTCAGGCTAGGGAACTCAATTGTTGACTGCTACAGGATGCTACAACATTTCTAAACTGCTTAATACCACCTAAACAACTCTTTTGCCTCTTCCGAAGTCAAACTACTAAGTCCATTTCCATGCTCTTAGTTGATTTTTAGCTCTAGTGTTCTTTTGATGCATTAGGGAGAAGCTATTCCTAGCTCACTCACGAAT
>JAOANK020000055.1:22161-33781 GCA_026257165.2 Telfairia occidentalis | reverse complement strand
ATTATTTTGGTTCTTGCTATATAATTTTATCATCTAATATTTATTTGTCCTCATCTTTAACTTATGTAGTTTAAATATATGCTCACATTAACATGTTTATACATATATTTGAAGCTATGTCATTAACTTGTTAAAAAGAAAATAAAGATAAGAATCAAAATGATTATTTCTTGAAAGTTCATGGACCAAAATGGAACAAAAGTAAAAGTTTAGGGACCAAAATAAACATTTGGAAAGTTTGGAGACCAAAATAGAACAAACTTAAAAGTTTAGAGACCAAAATAAAATTTAAACTTAAAGTTTATCAATTTTAACTAAAATGGGTTGCCCATTTTTACAAGAAACGTTGCCATTAAAACTATGCATAAATTCAAATTACATATTTCATGCAATAAATAAAAATTTATAGTGGTTTGGTGGAATTCAACCCACATCCACCTAATTAAGGGTGGACTTCTGTTTGAGTTCACCTAAGGGTGGATTTAGAGCAGAGGCTGGCGGACCTTTATTTAAAGCTTAGTTAGACGATTAGTTGGTTGCATGTCACTCAATTAAAAATTTGATAGTTGTTTAATTTTTGAATAAATAAATTAAAAAAAAATCATTTTTGCATTCCTTTCTCCTAATTGTCAGATTTTGACTAAGCATCTCTTGGGTTAAAAAATAAAAAATAAAAATAAACATGGAATAAAGAGAATAAAATTAGAAAAATAGGGGCAGGAGATGAATAAACAAGCCTAGAGTACTCCATTCTAATTACATTCTTGTTAGAAATAATAATACGGGATGCGAAAAATCCCCTGAGGCCCAAACTTTAGTAGCCTAACAGTATTTCTGTTCCACAGTTTAGTGGAGCAAAAGAACACACAACAATAAATAAACCACGAAACTAAAAGATTAAGGGTAAGAAAATTTAGATACAGAAAATTTATACTGGTTCACCCCAACGAAAATAGGGCTACGTCCAGTTCTTGCAATTGTAGGTTCCACTAATATTGAAGAATACAATAGGATCTCTCACTAATCATCTCGTCATACAATCTCGACCCTTAGTAATCTTGGTTAGCAAAACAAAGAAAAGAGCATTATTACAGTCTCTCTAAGCACACACACTTTGGTGAACAAGGCCTAGCAAGCATTGTCTCGCATCTCTAAGCAACCTCTCTAGTCTTTTTAAATGAGACAATACTTGTTCACCAAGTAGCTTAACTTGCTCACCAAGTAGCTCACAAGACTTGCTTACCAAGTTGCTCAACTTGTTCACCAAGCATCTCGACTTGCTCATCAAGCAGTGTCTCGACACTGTTATTCGAACATTAGACTGTACGACGAATTTTTCATGAACAATTATGTTTGATGATTTGGGCTCTACAATTCCAACAATTTTGGGCTCTTATGACTTGAGCATGATGAACTTGCACACACACATGGGAGTAGAATTGACCTTAAACTTTCTCATTGATGGACTGTGTTTGATTATTTCTGTTATTGTGCCAATTTCATTTCTTTTTGCTTTAATTTTCGGCTAGAATATGTAACATGTTAGTCTTGGGATGCTGTTGGGTTTGTTTCTTTGTGAAAGGTTGTCTGGCTTCTTTCCTCTTGGCTTGGGGTGTGAGCCTCCTTATTTTGTTGGATTGTATTCTCTTCGTTGCCTTGGCCCCGGGCTATAAGGCCTTCTATTGTTGTTTTTATATATTTACCTTTCCAAAAAAACTTGTCAGATTTTTTATGATAGAATGCAATTCTTCATTTTGGTCTCTAAACTTTTAAAACATCTATTTGAGGCTCTAAATTTTAAAAAATAATCATTTTTATTAGAAGTTTATTCAAAGTAGCCTATTATAAGTACATAAATAAAAAACTATTTTTAGAAGCAAAAATATTTCAAAACTAACCTAAAATAAAATAGCCAATAGGCAAACAAATGTTAAAGGTGTTCAATTGAGATTAAAAATATTCAAAGTATATAACTTAATTATGTTCTAAAATCATATCCAATTACTGATAAATTTAAAATATAAAGAGTATATAAAATATTAAGGGTGTTCACTATTTTAATTTAAAATGTTAATATGATAAATATGATTAGTATTTTTAATATGGTTGTATAAGGAATATAGACTATTATAATCAAGGTGAATAATTGAGTAATTTAGTATTTTCACAATATATACTACAAATGGTTAAAAAAAAAAGCAATCTCTAAATGAAAAGTTACCAGATTACGAAAATAGAAGAAAAAAATAAAACAAAACAAAAGACGGACAATAAACAAATAAAAAGCATCTAGGAATAACAATTGAACAACAAACTAGAAGCAATATTGTAGAGTAGCAAACTGGGAAGCCAATGAAAAACCAGTAGAAAAAGAAAAGTTTTGGGAGATTATCAAAAATAAAAAAATAAAAAATTGGATTCAAAGTAGAAAAATAAGATTTACAAGGTGTTCCACATTTTCAAAATCTAAATTTAGGTTTAGTATAATATTATATAAATTCAAGTTGATAAAACTTAATGAAAATTTAAAATTAATTTAGAAATCAAAATTTAAATTTAAAAGAAAAAAAATAAGATTATTTTTTTAAAAGCATTCCAACAAAATTTAAATTTAAATAGAAACTAAATTTAAATTTAAATATGTTTGAAAATAATTTTGAATTCAAAATCCAATTGAAATTATATTTTAATTTAAATCATTATTAGGGATAAAATAGAAATTAAAAAAAAAATACACTAAGGTAGTTTGGGCAGGCTACTTTTGAAAATAAAATGAAAGTGCAAATATATTTATAAATATATAGATTTAATAGGATAGTTACCATAATTTCTGTTTTTATTATTGGTATTATTTTTTAACATAAAACTTACCCATCTAATATTCATTTTAACCAATTCCATGGTAGATCTACGTAGATGTTAGAAGGGGCGGTGTCCATCGACTTTTTTATTATTATTATTATATTATTATTTAAGCTTCTAGTTATGAAAGACGAAAGATTGTTTTAGTTTCAATAATTTTGATGAAATGAAATGTATTTTTTTTCTTCCAAATATATATATATATATATATAATTTTTAAAATTTTCTAAAATTATTTTTAAATAATAAATACATTTCAAAAACAAAAAACATGTATATAGTTTTTCAAAAAATATTTTTTTTAAATCCCTATTTTTAGTCTGACAATTTTTTTTATTTATCATATTTTTCTTAAATAAATCTATCTCTAATTTTTATCTCTTTCTAAACTTCTTTCGCTAATTTTCATCTCCATGTAACTTTTATTTTTCTTTCTTTTTTAACGCATCTCTCTCACTTTTTCCTCCCTATTAAATTTATATTATTCTCAAATTTTTTTCTTTTTAAATTTTATTTTCTTCAAACTTATTTCTATTATTAACATATTTCTCTCTAATTTCTCCTTTTATATTTTTTGTTCTCTCTAATTTATTAAGACTCTAGCTAATATAAATATATTTCTAATCTTTCTTTGTCTAAAATTTTATCTCTAAATCTTCTCTTACTTAACTTTCTCTCTTCCTAACAAATCTTCTAGTTTCAACCTTTTTTTTCTTTAAAATTTCTACTATTATCTCTAACATTTCTAATTTCTCTATCTCTTATTAATATTCTCTATCTAATATTATATATCTCTCACTGTTTAACTCTTATTTGTTAATATTTTTTTCTCTTTAACTTTTCTCTTTACGAAAATTTATCTATTTGCTAAACTTTTATTTTTATATATCTACTCTAACATTTCTCTCGATATATAAACTTTTTAACAAAAATTTAAAAAAAGTATAAAACTAAAAATTGTCATCATACAAAATAGTTTGTTATAGTTTGATAATATGAAATTATTTTTAATATTACCTACTATTAATGTTTTAAACTAATTTATCTAAAACTATATTTAATTTTTGCTCCATCTGAAATAAATTTTTAAATCCGCCAGTAAACCAACTTATGTAACTTCAATATATACATGTTTATATCAACACACCAATGCGCATATTTGAAGTCATATTATTCATCTATTAACTAACTATAACTACAAAATAATTAACTAAAAAAATCAGTGAAGATTATTTTTTTCAAATGGAAGGACTAAAGTAGATATTTTGAAAGTTCATAAAAGCTGAAATAGAGTAATACTTTAAAAAAAATTGAATGTTTAAAGGCTAAACTGAAATAATCTTAAAATTCAAAAACTAAAAATATTTTAAAGTTAATAAAAATATTAGAACTACCGTAACCAATTAACTTAAATTTTTGTATTAAATGGTGATTTAATATGATATCAAAGTAGGAAATCATATGCAAAATTGAGCATGGCTCAATTGGTTAAAAACATATCCGATAGGTTCGAATCCCCCTACCTCATACGTTGTTGAACTAAAAAAAATAAAAAAAATAGGAAATCATATGTTTTGAACCTGAAAGTTTTCAAACCCACAAATATAGAAGAGTCTTATAATATTGATAAAATATTAAATTTAGTGTAAGATTTTAATGGGGAGGGACAATGAATGTTGGCCCTTGCATCTACCCTACGAAGCTTACGATGTTTTATCGTAATTTCTTTCATAAAAGCGAGCACAGATTTGATTGTTTCCGTGGTTTCATAATCAAATCATTGTGATATACAATTACTCTTTTAGAGTTTAAAAGAAAAATAAAGTAAATAAATCTAAACTTTCAAACTTCATTAAAAAAAAAAGTGTGTTTTAAATAGCTAATAAAAATGCGTTCTTTCAACTACAAGGGAGTGCTCCCAACCTCTTAAAGATGTCCGGTTGGTTTTCTTAAATTTTTGTTTAATAGATTCTTAAATTTTTAAAAAATATATCAAATAAGTCCATTAATATATTTTTTTTAAAATATGTTACTAAAAAAAATGAGTTCTTTCAGATACAAAGGAGTGCTCCCAATCTCTAAAAAATGTTTAGTACATTTTCTCAATTTGTTAATATTTTTTTTTGTTAAAGTACAAGTTTAGTCTGTTCGTGTATCTCTGAACAACTTTAAGAAGTATCAAATAATTCCATAAGCTCTCAATTTTACATCTAGTAAATCTTTGATCTAATCCATATTTTTCAAAAGTCATGAATTTATTAAATTAAAAAAAATTAAAATATAGGGTCCTAATAGAAAAAATTTAATTTATGTCTAATTGATCTATTAATTTGAAGAACTTTAAATACACTAAGGACGTATTAGACACAAATTTGAAAATTAACTTATTAGACAGTTTAATTAAATCAGTCTCATCATTAGGCCGGAAGGGTCAATACACATGCGGGTAGCAATTTTTGTTATACTATGTTAGTTTAAAAGCTTAAGTTGGTATCAATTTTGACCTTAAAGTTTCAATTTCATCAAACTGAATCTCTAACTTATATAAATGTTGCAATTCTAATCACTTTTTTGTTATTGTACTTGGAACAATACCAACTCAAACATAATGTCATAGATAAAGTCATTTATAAACATTCTTAAACTTAAAAAGTAACACATAGAGCTCACCTATCTATTTACAGTATGGTATGATTTATGAACAAACAACTTTTTGTTTACAATATTTAGAGAGAAATCATTCTATCTCAAGATGGACAGTAATCTTTTTTTTTTGTTATTGTTTTCAACTGAACTTGCAACCACCTTGAGCCTACATTTTTTTTTTTGAAGTATGATATAACATATTGTTTAGACTACATATTATGCTATAAAAATTTGATCAAAATTATTAGTAGTAGGAAATCAATCGGGCCAGAATGTCGTTAGACTTGTATTTAATAATAATGTTTATTAAAAAAATGATATTGATAATGTTAATAATACTTTATTATATAAACCCAAAAAAATGTAATACCTTATTGTACTCTGCCAAATTACATCCATTTTGTAATTTTGAAAGGAAAATAGATACTTTTATACATTATTATTTAGTTGTATATGGTTTTTTTTCTTCTTGTTTTAATATACTTACACAAAGAGAGGACTTAATTATCTGGGAACCAAGTAAACTTAGATACATGGTGCTTTTGGCCATGATGAAATCCTAACCCTGTATTAACAACCAAAATTACAAACTCATGGTATTCTTTTCCAGATTACTCTTCATGAATCATCGTCTTTCGACTTATCCCCGACCAAATAACGATTTTTAGTACTGCTCAACCCAGTTGAATGAAGCTGTTTTCGCCGCTTTATAAGATGCAATGCAGTTTGTCGATCATCTCGGGCATCCCCAGAATCAGGCTGCATAGCACAGGATTTTTCTTCACCATAAAATATATAGAATCGATAGACAAAATAAAATCAAGGTTTTATAGTGCAGAGCTTTAATAGACTTTGACCGAAGTTATAAGGTTTTTTTTTGAAGTAAATTACGTTTCTGGTCGTTAAATTCAGTAATGAACAATTAGGCTGAAGAGGATAAATACAGAAGGATGAACATGTCAAAATCAAGATTATTAAATAAAGGGAAATAAAGGTGTACCTTGATGGCCAGTGCTCTGTCAAAGCTTTCTATCGCACTGTCAGGTTCCCCAAAGTTTAACTGTGATCTACCAAGAGTGATCCACGCCTAATTGTATCAAAAATCAAAAAGACATGAAATAAGTTCAAAAACTAACGCATGAATCTAGCATTTTTACATTACTGAATCTAACTCAACAGCACGATCAATGAGGAAACTTTAAATGCTTAAAGTTATACCAACAACTCAGCTCTATAAGGAAAGTTTGGTCAGCTAGACAATTCAGTATGTTACTATAGAAACCATGAACTCAAAAGAAGTTTATCTTAGAAGTAGAGATCCTAGAAATATAATTAAAAACATTACATCAATTAGAAAGCATAGATTTCCCAATAAAGGTGCAGTGCTTCATTTGACCTCCAAAAAGATAGATAAATCTATACAATTCTATCCAACCTAATGATGACCAAATGCTAATTCTTGGAGTTAGCATATTGAACATGTCGGCACCATCAGATGATTCAGATATTCTACAAGGACTAAAATATTTTTTTTAAGCCGACCATGTCTCTCAGCCTTTTCACCCTTTCCTCACGGTAAACTTTCAGCTTTTCCTCCACACCCCAACATTAATTTAGAAGCATGTAACTTTAATAGCCTTTGGCCCTTCCCCTTGTCACATCTCCACCGGGCAATTAGACCACAATTAGCAGGATCGTTGAGCTTATCACTGATTCAGACCACAAGCATGCATATCCTTTAATTGAGAGGAGACAAACTTTCGCTTGGAAGTTGGAAGTTCAAAGAAAATCTCTATTCTTTCCAGTTCAATAAGACGTTTAACTGAGAGGATTCATTAACAAGAAGATGCATCTTATAACGAGGAATAGATGAATGAATCAAGTACAAAAAGCTTTTTCATGTTCACCTAAATAATGAAGCCAATGAATACCCCGAGATATATCTTCAAGTTCGCACCAGAAAATAGGCAATTAATTGGATCGAATCCCCCAAGACAAACCATTTAAAGACAAAAAAGGGTACAATTTTTTCAAAGATGAAGTAAAAGGTGTAGCTGTATATTGGTATTGCACTGATATAAGAGCTAGTTGTACCTCAGCCCATGATGGATCTAAGTCAGTAGCTCCTGCAGGTAGAATTCAGGAATAGATGTTTCAAGGGCATGAATTGATTTTATTTTAATAAGCAAAAAGAAAAAAAAATCATGAAAAAGCAAGACCCTTACCACAAAAAAATAAAACAAGGTAGGTATGGGTATGGCTCAATAACTCAGATCATAAACAAAACTTCAATTGTACAAATAAACTTATTAGAACGCCCATGCCAATGCCCTAAAGACCAAACACTTCAAAATAGTGCTAACCGACCTATATGAAAATCTTAGACAATCCAGGATTAAAACTAATTGAAAAGAACGTACTGATTGCCGCCTTCAAAGCACCCCAAGCTTCCCCAACCTCTAGCAAAACTTGTGCCTTCTGTTCATGTAAAACTGCATTTTCAGGCATCAAAGTAATAGCAGTCTCCCATTTTCCCAGAGCTTCCCGAAACTTCCCTACCTGCAAAAAGAAAAGGCACATGACCTTGGAGTATAATCATAATATTCAACATGTAAATGTCAAAGCTTGGGGACAATATCTATAACAGCTACAAAACGTAAGGCGACTCCACAGTTTCATCTTTTAAGTAGATTCCACTAAGAGATATCAATATCAACCCGAATATTGGTGAACAAGGCCATGTTTGACTCCAAATGAACCAAATAGCCACTATTATCTGAAGAAAATAATAATATAGACAGTTAAATTTAAACTCTCTACTTCATAAGATAACTAATCATCTAGAGACATGTTCATTTGGAAACATCTTGTTTGATATTTTATTTCCTTCTACACCTTGGTATAAGACATTACATAAAAATATAAAAATGGCTTCTCAACTTCTCATAAGTGATATAGCTTCTAATCTTCTTTCATATAATATTTTTTAAAATGGAAGAACAATATCTTAAAATGAAAATTCTTGAGAATGCAGATCATTGCATCTATTAAACTAAAAAAAGAAAAAACAAATACAAAATACATGTGGGAAAGAGTATGTTTTTCGAAGATGTGTCTTTTGACTCTCTCCACTGTCGGTTACCTAATCCTTAGAAGAAGACATATCGTTGTTCCGTCATATTTGTGTCTTGTGTCATATTTTATGAATGATGCTCTAACATTTGTCTTGTGTCATAATAATTTATGAATGAAATATATACATGTCAATGAGAAATTATTGGAAGACATCGCCACAACGTGGTTGGTAGTTTTCACCGTTACATATACAAGTGAAAAATTACAAAAGTATTCGAATCTATATTCAATAGTTATTAGGAACAAGTAAATTTTTTAATCTATATCTAAGGGGCAAAAACCACATTCAATAATTTTTCCTATATCTATCCATTGGGATTGTAATCCATTCAAATTATGGAAGGCAAGATGAAGGTACCAGTGACCATAAATGTCTGGCTCGATCATTTTCATACAAGAAACAAACTGCTAATCCTCGAATAGTTACTTGAACAGAACAAATTAACACGATGAATAATAATAATTATTATTATTTTAAAAAAAAACTTTAATTTACTCATTTAACTTTCATCTGCAAATGGCCTTTCAGAGGTTTAGTTCCAGATATTGGAATCATAATTTACACCGTACACCAAGGGTTAATTGCAATTAGGTTCGTTTTATTATTTCGGTGCATTAGTAATGTACATATTAAAGAGCTTCTCCCGAGATACAGGATCAAGATGTCAATTAGGCAAGAAATTTGAATTCAAAAGGAAAAACTCAAATCAATGCAAGATCCAAAACTAATCAATTTTTCCAAAGGGGTACTCAAGTTCCGAAGTTCAAACAAACTGATCATGAAGACTATTTGATGTTGGATTGCAAGAAATACCGCCTACAATGAGATGTTCTTATCGAATATTATTTATGTGCTTACTAATTGATTAAATAGTGACCACTAACCGGCAAAGCAAGGTTGTTGCGGCGCAGTGATTTTCTCTTTGATTCACCCTCAGAATGTTATGTATTATGTACCATGAACAATTTTAAAATTAACATTCAAAAGTAGATACTGTATTCAAGTAAAAAATGGACAGAAAGTTGTAGGTATACAAATTTCCAATTGAAACGCCAGTAACGAGTTCAGGTCATATTGTAGAGGCATGCATACACAGGAGAAAAGAAAGATACCTCGGCCAGACTATCGCCTTGAGCCTGAAATGATTGGGCGAGTCGTTTAAGGTCTGAAAACGAGCTGTTCGATATTCCATCGTCTCTCCGGTCTACCGCCTCAACTTTTGCTTCGTCTTCCACCTCGCCTGGAACCTCGAAAGGAAGATTCGAACGGCTTGAAAGTACTGTGAGAGATCGCTTCTTACTACTGCTCTTGTTCTTCCATGTGAGCTTCATCGTCCTGTCGCTCCCTCAGTGCCACAACGAATACGGTAAAGAAGGTTTACGAAGCTTTTTCGTGTACGGAATGACCGGGCAGGCCAGGTTCTCGGTCAATTTCGGACATACCTACCCGCCAGGGACTCAACTGGGCCGAAACTAAATAAACGGGCTCATTTACAGATACGGCCCATTTCTAAATTGAATGTATAGACACCAAATTCAAATTTTGCCCACATTATAGAAATGAAATTTTGAGATACATTACTTCATTGCTTAAGCTAATTTTGCATTACTACAGACTTGGGGATTTTTTTTCGCTCGATACGCTTGGGAGTGATTTTGGCATGGTCAAAATGTCTAGGATGACCTAAATTTTGAGATACAACCAAAGTTTAACGAAAATTAAATAAGAAAAAGAAGTATGATATATAAATATAAGTGACAACACCTCTTTTTATTGATAGAAAGATTTGTAGATAAAAGTAAAGGTCGATTGTCTAATTTTTCAAAATTTTTGAGATGGTGAATTCACCAATAATCCAAAATGATCCAATTGCGTAACAACCCAACTCAACTTGGCCTTGTATATGTTTGTGTTAGGTTGGGTTAAGTGATCCAAGTTGCTAAATTGCAAAAAGAGTGAGACAGAACTGAGATGAGGGACAAGATCTACTACCCATAACGTTGAGGAGGAGCAAACATAATGACCTGATGTCAACAATGAGATAAATGTAACATAAAATTTTAAACATGTCACTAAGTTTACGTATCCAAATATATCTAGAAAATAGTAATTCAATGATAAAATAATTTTTCCCAAACCGTTTCTTCCCATACCAAACAAAAAAAATCTTAAAGCCAAGATATCTATAAAGCAGTCGATTTAACAGATGTACAACAGAAAAGGATATGAAAAACGAATGCTATGAGAGGTTGATTGGAATAAGGTTTCAGGGAAACCATCCTTTTTTAACATGTAAGGAAATTGAATTATGTTTTTGTATGGATTACCTTTTTTTTTAAATTTTCTTTAGGAAAAGCCTAGAAGCAAATGAAATGCAAATGAGACTGTATGGAAATTATTAATAATTAAGTCGAAGGAAGGAAGGGAGATTAGTTATTCAAATACTTGACATTTCAAACCCTTTTGATTTTACACTGATCATAATATTGAGCCCACTTTACAAAGTTGCCCACATCCCACTAAATAATTTCCATTCAACTATTCTTACATTGGAATATAAATGTAATATATGTTTTATTCATTCAACTATTATCACATTGAAATATAAATGTCTTACTTATATACTATAAGTATCAAGTATAATTAAATGTATAAGAATGATGATGATAGTGATATCACATTAAAATGAAAGGAAGATATGAAGTTTGGAAGTAATTAGGGGGCGTTTGACGCAGGGAGTGGACTTATTAAGTCTGGAGTTGTTTAGTCTGGGGAGTAGTTTTGTCTGTGTTTGGAGTGCAAAGTTATTTAGTCTGAGTTGATTTATCTGTGTTTGGAGTGCAGAGTTGTTTAGTCTGAATTGATTTGTCTGTGTTTGGGGTACAGAATTGTTTAGTCCGAGTTGATTTGTCTGTGTTTGGGGTGCAGAGTTGTTTAATATGATTTTTGTTTTGGGTGTAGATAGTTGTTTTTATT
>JAOANK020000054.1:0-29375 GCA_026257165.2 Telfairia occidentalis | reverse complement strand
AATAACTCTTATTTTATTAAATAAATAATTTGAATAAAATTACAAGACCACGAAGGTTTAGGGCATCAACCCCAACATGGGACCCACTCTTCCCAAGGCATGGCCCATAACAAAATGGATGGCCTCCCTAATGGTCAACTCTACCTCAGACTCATGGTGGGTGGCCACGAGGGGAACACCGAACTCTAGTGGGGTCTCAGTTTTGGATTTAGAAGGAGGCTTGGAGTCTGACGATAGGACGATCACCGTCGATGATAGGATGTCACCTTCTCATCCCTCTAATGGACTAGAAGCCCACTGGGGATCTCTTTAGGCCCGCCGGTAGGCAGTAGAGGTACAACAAGAGGCTCCTAGGCAGCTTCAACAACTCGTGGTGGAGTAGGTGCCTCCAGTGTCCAAACCGCCAAAGGCATGAAAAGTGGAGTGCTCGAAGGGGGAAGCTTGGTTCTCATGCACCAAGTAGACAGCCCGACATTGTTAGATTGTTGGGCACGCTTTCAACGTTGCCATTGTTGGAACGTAGGGAGCTTGATAGACATTTCTCCTCGACACCTAGTGTTGGTAAAAGACCATAATAAAAACAAGGTTAGAGCTCACCTCGCACAGGTGGAAGCCAAAGTTTATACTCGATAAGGTAATAAATGCTTAGCAACACGTCGCTATGGCAAACTTTGTTGGAGAGCTTTGCGGCCGCAACTACTAACGCATGAGAAACTTTGTTGAGGGGTGTAGATGCACTGAGAGAATAGTAAGAAACCTATAAAATAGCCACGGTCAGTAAATTCGGCGCAAACTGATCCTGATAGAGCTTAAAGCAAGGTACTCACTCGCCACTCCGAACTTGACTAGAACCTCTCAGATCAGACCCCCATCAGCATTGAGTGTGAGCCACTCCTTAGAGACGTAAAAACACTGATCCCTCTAGTTCTTGACTGACGAGAGCCAAACAGTACTTTAATTTGCTTATTAGGACGCGTGGCAACATAATAATGACCACGGACTAGAGGGTGAACTTTAAGGGAAAATACACCCAAAGCCTGATCGACATTCAACTCTACCTGAGCAAAGTGCCTCCAGAGCACATAATAACCCAACAACGTCCCCCACCCGTTTGGGGTAAGCTGAGGTGGGGCCACTCTAGTCCTAGCCGAGAACAACTGTGCAAATAGGTGCAAGGGAACCCTAATCGCCTTTCTAAACATCTAGAGGTAGAAGGCAACGCTGGGGGAGGGTTCTCCAACGTCTCCTTAAAGACGAAAAGGCAGAGCTTGTCATTATCCAAATGAGGTACCTTTCCTTAAGGTACATTACGCCTAAAAATAGTTGGAAAGGGCATGACCGAGGCCAAGGTGAAGGTCAACGGGGGGTGAGTTCGCACCTCAGCTCGAGGTGGTGGCCTCAGAAGACTAAGCTTCACCACCTCGGAGATCAACTCCAAACTAACCCTATCACTAAATATCCTACAAAATGGTGAAAAAGTGTCCAAACTACGAGAGAAGAAAAGAAAAAAAACGATTTAGAAATTAACCTAGAAGGAAACAAGGCAACTAAAGAATGAGCATGAACCGAGAGCTTTGAAGTCGTGGTTAGGCCAATGAAGAGGGCTTCCCTCATATAGCCCCAAAGACGTCCTTCAACCATAAGATTAGAAGGCGCATCAATTGCCCTAGCTCTGAAAGGCAAATCACCGCGCCCACTAAAGGACACGTCTCACTAGATGCCTTATTTCGCATGCAATAGTCAACCACTGCGTTCATCCAGAGACAAAACTCCCCAAAAGGTGTTTGACCTACTTTACGGGCTATATAGGGAGCTAGAAACCACAAAGTGGGCCCAATGTTGGAGGGTGAAACGTCCTAAATCAAGATGTCACCACATGTCTCCCAGAGCTCGGACCTTGGAGGGCAGGGTACTCTGATGTCCAGCTCCACCAAACTTGACCAGGCATGTCAATCATATCTTCTACCACATGCCACACTATCCAACGAAATGCATGGGACGTTGCCACATGTAGAGGAATCAATGGGCACTCCTCCACTACCCATGGGATGCAAGGTTAGAGGATCCCCTACTCAGCATACCATAGAGGGTATAAATACACGAGTGCAATCCAGAGCAAGGTAAACACACCTTTTCCACTTAAATTTCTGATACAGTGCTAAATGCTAAGCCTAACTTGAGCGTCGGAGTGTACAGACGCAACCTCACACTAGGACGAGGTTTATCCGTAGGTCATCCTCTTCACTTCAGTTCACGTTGACAAGTAAACCCTGAGGAAGGGAGTTTTTGTGCAACAAACATCAAGTGTTCTAAGATCTATTAGGCTTAACTAAGGTTTTTTTTCTCTCTAATCAAGCTCATTTAGCTTGCATCAAAACCACGTCATGAAGATTCACCTAAACTACCACACGCACGAGTACTCTCATTTCTCATCTTTAAGAAACTCTGCTCATGCATCATGATTGGTCTTTGGTCTTGCAAGTCCCCCTTATATGCATTTTTAGGTATGATGTGGTTGTAGTTGGCTTGCCTATACTCTTGGCCATGCTCTGCAACTATACCTGATATGAATCAAGGAGCTCTCTTTGTAATGCCTCAAGGTCCGATTACAAGATCACGAGCTAAACACGTTCAACAAGCCTTATTGCTTCATGTTCAATTGTTGATGAGCTCAACATGGGAATTAAAGGAGGATGTTCAAGATACTGGAACAACTCACTTCAATTTGATTCAAGTTATGCACTTCTAAAGTGTATTTAAGACAAGTCAAAGTCTTCCAAGCTAAGGTGTTCACACTTGATGAAGAGTTTCATCCATTCAAGCTTCAAAAGGCACCTTTTCATCCAAAAGACACATTGAATCTGAAAATCCAAATCCATCCACATCTTTAAAGCATTATGTACCTATTTAATTCATGTCTTTTCATTTATTGAGATTCATGTATGGAAGTGAAAGGCTGTTGGCTAAATTTAGACTATTTGGCCAAGAGTTGTATCTTTCATTTTACCTTTTCAATTAGTATAAATAGAGTTATACTTGGCTTTTGGAAATTAGAACTAAAATTTGAATCAAAGTGAGTTTTTTTCATTAGCTTAGTTGAGAGCTTTATCTTCCATCTTGTGCAACTTTTTGTGTCTTTAGATTTTGCATGTTAGAGTCATTCAAGTGGTGTTGATCATACCTCTTGTGGAGTGATTCGAATCACGAGTTTAGAAACAAGTTTTCTCTACTCTTGATATTGATCATTAAGATAATCTGTTATAAATTTTTCCTTGGGTTGGTATCATAACGGTTTTAAGGTTTCTAAGTTGGTGATCTAAAGGTCTTGTTCGTCAACAAGGTTGTTAGGTCCGATTCTCAAGAGTTTCTTAGCAATACCATTCATCTACGCTAGGCCAAGATCTTTACAATGCGTCCATTCCATTCATCTCTACTTATGACTTTACTGTTGTTATACTCTTTCACCTGGTTAGTACTCTATCAAAATGAGCTTACTATGCCTTATTTTGCAACCTTTGACCCATGGGCCACAGGAAGGAAAACAATACGCTTGCAATTGCTTTTTCCACCTAACATTATTCTCAAGGTTTTCATTCCCAAAGGATCACCCTTGAGACCCAGTCATCTTATTCTGTTCACTTGTACCTTGAAATACACATGAGCCATTAACACAAAAGCTGATTTGCTCATGCTTTAGAAGATTTGGTCAATTATATATACTATAATATTGAAAATGATTAGAAAGAAGAGCCTATATAGAGGCTTGTTATAGCTTGTTTACAAAGATAATCGATTAGGTTGACTTTGACTTTTGAAATGCTATGTTGGACTCGGCAAAGAATGCAAAATATCTGCTAAAACCCTTTGTTTGAAAGGGATAAGATCTTTTTTAGATCGCAACAAATGTCTTGTATCTATGAAGTAAAGATTTACTCATGTTTAGACCTTCAATGCCATACCTTGCTGAAGTCAGTTCTCTCACAAATTGCATATTTTTGTTTGACCAAAATGTGAATGCTCGTGGTTTTGGTGCTTTCATCCTTAGACTTGTCAAACGTTTTGTTCAATTCTAGTGCTTGCATTCTCATGATCGAAATCCTCGTTATTGATTAGGATAAAGAGCGAAGCGAGAAAGAGATGGATTGCTATCCATCGAAAATTGACAAGAATTCTTGGGGATTGTCTGCCTTCTAATAGATGTTGTCTTTCATTATTAACATGAGTGATTGCTAGTTAGCTTTCATTTTTTGAAATAGAAAGGTAGAGCTTGAGGCTCTGAAGGCTTTCCAACTTGCTTCAATTATGGAATGGCGCAAAAGAATCAATCACGCGGTTTTGCAGCATCATCCAACTTGTTGTCCGTTCCCCCTTCACTTTTTTTTATGGATAGAAAGATGCAAATTGTAAAGCACGTCCCACGATGGAAAGTTCAAACCTTGCCATAGAGAACTAAATTGAAAATTGGTCTCAAATTCCTTCGCACTCAAAGGTAAAGCGGGAAAAAAAGATGATATAACCCTTTTTTTCTTTCTTTGTCCTCCGACTTGAAAGGTGCTCTTAGTGTACCGCCATACGCACCTAGACATTACACCAATTTTGGTTCGCTCAATAGTTTCCAAAATGTCATTGTCATGATGCAATCCTCAATACTAGTATAGTCAACATGACAACATTAGAATCAATCATACTTGATTTGATTGGGTCAGAGAAGATAATAAAAAGGCTAATCTAAGAAGTAGAAATTATATCCATCGGCACGACATATTTGCAATGTGTTCAGCATTTCTCGAATCCCAAGTAGTTTCTTCATTTTCCTATAATCCTTTAAACATTAGTTCTCCCATATTTACCTTCATAAATCCGCATGAGTCCCCTCCCAATAATTCAACCTCAAAATCTATATGCTAGTCCCAATAACTATATTAGGTGGATCATAACTGAGGCCCAAAATTAGAATATTTCTGTGGCCCCTCTTTCAAAATACGTTACTCCATGAATCCTGTAAGAAAATGAGTACTTTTTTATTCCTCAATTTCTAGCATCATTGGGTCTACTTCTTTCCAAACATCATCGTTATCCTAGCTTTCACCATTTTAACCCATATCTAAGTAGCCCACAACTCATACCAAACCTTGCCCAGCTTTCTAGGCCAATCCATTCTTCATCATTCAACTTCAGCTCAACTCCAACCACCTTGGCCCTATAGCTTATGGGAAAATCTCAAACCCTAAACGAAGATGAATGAGTATTCAAATAAATTCAAGTTGAAGATTTTTCTGAAGAAAACACAAGGCAATCACAATTTTTTCTATCAAATTCAAGGATTTTTCCCTTTATTCATATTTACATCCATTTAGAAAGATATCAAAATGGTGAACATAAATTCGAAAAAGACAATAGAAAATGTTGTTTCAAATTTTTGGAAGAAAACATCAGGCATTATCAGTTTTTCCACCAAATTTAGAGATTTTTCCTTTATCTCGATTCACACTCATTTAGAAAGATATCAAAACCGTGAAAAGGGATTCGAAAAAGAAAACAACCAGAAAAGGTTGTCTAATCTTTCATTAACAAGCCTATTGTGTTGATGTCTGCCCTTTAGAGAAAGATGAAGAGGTTGTCATCTGATTGTTCAGAATAGTCTTATGAGCCCTGCAGTAAAATGGTGTATCTCACTAGATCATTCTAAGTTAGCCTTGATTGAGAAATTATCTCAAATGTTCATAATTAGTACTCGTACAACTTAAATGACAAACCAAAATGACCAGATCTCAAGACTCTAAGTTAAAAAGGTGATGAAAGTTTTAGTGCCTACGTAAGAAGGTGGAGGGCTAGTCACTAACCAACTGCAAAATAAACTCATTGAAGAAGACCCCATCAATGAGTTAGAAGAAGGCTCTTTGGCTCATTCTTTGATTGTTGGATATCTAATGTCACATATTCAAATCACATTCAAAAGAAACACCTTTTCCGTTTTCCAAATTATCATAATAACAAGGTAAGCTTTCAAGCCCCTTGACTGTTAAAACCAATAGGAAAGCCTTGGAGGCCCATATAAGGCCTTAGTTTTCCTTATCAAACTCAATAGGGTGCAATGCTTTCAATTTTTTGTTTGTTTGTGCAATAAGGAGATGTTAGAGATAAAAGCCTTATCTCCACTTTAACTCAAAAAGAAAGCTATACGAGCTTCCCCTTTAATCTATAGAAATGAATGGAAATGTCTACCTGTTCTTCTAAACATCTCTTGGTCTTGGAGTAAGAACCTTTGCCTGCGATCGAGCTTTCCTACTACTGGATCATGAACCGATGCTATAGAGAAGACTCTAACTGCTCAATTAAGTAGGTCAATAAGAGTTCCTATTTGATTCAATTTTTTTTCTTTAATTTATCAAAGCTCTGTTATTCTATGACTCTCACAAGGTGCAAAGTGATTGGGCTCCTAATCTCACCCATGATAAAAAGATAGTGAAGCAACTTCATTTCTTTTCGTCTTTTTTTTACGACTCAAATACTAAGTTATACAAACCCGACTCATAGGAAGCTCCCTTTTTGCATAAAATTACTCCACCTTGAACTGTCTACTCATTCTAAAATAAAAAATACAGAAAGAATAGCAAACCTAAACACCCAAACAAGAATCTGACAGAATAAGAAAAATAAAAGATTCTAAACTGATTTAAGAGTTGCTAATTATAGAATACACGGAACAAAAATCACAACAATAAATTTCATCAACTTACCCTTATGGCAGCCAAGCTCACACATCAAAATGACGAGCGGCTACGTCATTTCTCCAACATTGGTATGCGGCTTCAATCGAACAGCTCCAATCTCTATCTTTCCCTCTCTCAATCGAGTTTCACAAAGGATAGAATTTAGATCTTGGGTTTCAATGATCCCGAACAGATGTGTTGGCTTTTTGGTCTTTAATCTAAAATTAATTAATTTTAATTAGTTAAATAATTAAAGTATTGATGATAACAAACCTTATTTTACTTATTGATAGTTTTAGAATTTTGAATAATTCCTATCGTAAAGCTCGAAATAACAATTCCAATGCTTTTTGAATCACACAAATCGAAGCTCAAATGAAAAGATTATGGTCAAAATGAGAGAAAATACTTGTGGTAGATGACGTGACGACTAATTCATCATTGCTGACCAATCAGAAGTTGACACATGGCAGACTTAGAAGTATGATGCGGACAAAGGATATGCTGACATGTGGCAAAGTGATTTATTTAAAAAATGGAATACTTCCAACGATAAGTTTTTAATATTATTTTATTTAGATCAATAGGAGAGCGACACGTGGCAGACTTATTATTTTAATATATATATAATATTATAAAATGATTACTTCTAATTTTGTTTAAAATACCTCTGTGTCCTAGACGCGCGTATGCGCACGTGATATGCATGCTCCTCACGCTACCTCTTCCTTGAACGCACGTGATCATCGTTTTTCTCTCCCTTGGCATTTTCAAATATTTTTTTTACCATTGAATATCATTTTTCATTGCTTTTAAATTATTTGTTACCATCGTTTACCATTAAATCTTCACCATTGATTTTTGTTTATACAAATCAAATGGTCCAATTTAAACCTAGTTTTAAAATTGATTTTCCCTAAATTTTTCTCTCTTTTTAAAACCAATCTTCTTCTCCAAAATTACCTAACAATTTTATTCTTCTCAATTTCTCGAAAATAAAAAATCTTCATTGTTGCTCTCTCAAAGCTCTCAAAGTTTTATTTTTTATCTTATTCCTCCTGTGAGAGATATATTGTTGTAAGGATTGAGAATTTTTGTGAGCCAAAATTTGTAAAACAACTCTATTTGGAGAGTTTGTTGAGTGTGTTCTTAAATTCCAAATCTTGTAAGGCTTGCTCTTGAACTAGTAAAAAGACTATTTTATAAGGTTTAATCCTGAACTGTGGATATGATTGAGTTTGTTCTTGCTCCCAGAAGAAAAACAATGTAACGGTTAGACTATGAGCCATGAAAAGAGTTGAGAGATTTTATTCAAATTTCCAAGAGGTGCTTGGGGAGTGGGAGTAAGTTGAGTTTGGCCGAACCACTATAAAATTACAGTGCCACACTTTCTTTAACTCTCTCCTATTTATTTTTTCAATTAATTTTAGAAACTTATTGCATGCTTTAAATTATTCATATTTGTTGGTTGAGATTGATAGCATTTATTTTGACATATTTATTACCGATCTTGTTTTTAGAATAAAGTAGGGTTCTTATTAATTATTATTAAAGAGTTAATTTGTTACATTAGGCCTACAAAGCAAAAAGTTTATATAGGTTTAATTTAACGCTATTTACCCTCATTTAGGGTTGTCATGGCTATCCAACAATTGGTATTAGAGTGAGGTCGCTCTTCTTGAAACATTTATTTTTCTATATAAGCTTAAGTGCTAGACTTATGACAACTTTAGATTCTGTTGACAGTCATTCTATTGATAGACCTCTATTTTTTGATGGTAGAAAGTATGATGTTTGGAAAAATAGAATGAAAACATTTTTCCTTGATATGGAATTTAATGTTTTTTATGTTTGTGAACATGATTTATCAAAATTGATATTGAATAATGGCTTGCTCACTTTTAATGCTCAAGCCAAAAATACCATATATTGTGCGTTAGATAGAAAAATATGGGATAAAATTTTACATTTTGATTTAGCTTGATATTTAAAATGTTCTTGATAATATGTGTAATGTTGTAAATTCTCCTTGTATTATTAATGATTTATTTGATGTGAAGGAGAATTATAATTCTCAAAATCAAGAAAAATTTCATGAAGTAGAAAAAAAAAAATGTGATGAATTTGTCTTATGCTTGATGGCTCATTTGGATGATGATTTCGATAAGGTAAATCACAAATCTCCTACGTATGATGAATTCTATTGTAATGACCCAACTTAAACTTAACCTAACCTAAGACCGTTACTACATACATGCTAGGAAACAAAGGAATTTCACATAATTAGTTAAAAGAAATAACCTTATCAAAAATACTTAGATAATAATATAAGTTTAAACTTTAGTAGAGATCCCAAGGAAAACACTAAAAACAAAAGCAAGAAGCAATAAAATAACGTTAACATAAGTATAAGTTCTAAAACAATGAAAATATCCTAGACTTAATGCGGAACAACTCGACTCATGACCATGACACATAAGGTTTTTCTCTCGTCATTCATCATACCCGTTATTGCCATTACCTAAAAAAATTTGTTTAGAAAAGGTTGAGTATTTTAACAAATGCCTAGTAAGTGACACAGCTTACGGGGTCAAACATGCAAACACACAAAGTCATGCATCTCATGGTAAGAACATTTAGGACCCATTTTTTCATCAATTGAAAACATTCCTTTCTTTTCATGTCGATTGAACAACATCCTTTATCTCACCCTGAAGCCATCTAATTTTAGGTACAAGTGTGAGCCCTTAATTTTTAGGGGTATCCTACTACATATGATGCTAGATGATACTCATTCGGCACAACCCGATCCCTCCTTAAGGGTATGGAATGTAATTGTTACCTTCTTACAAAATATATTTTTATGTACTATGGTTCATGCAAGGTCCCACATACGTATGACATGTACATTTTTGCATGTCATACAACGTCATATAATTCCATATCTTAGCAAGTCAAGCTCAGGCATGTCAACTCATAGCATATTAATAAGCATATCATAGTCATACCATATCACAAATCATGGTAACATAAACATATAAGGCGTAACATAACTCCTAACATGATAATTATACATAATCATAAATCAAAGCATACATGCAACATATAATCTAACCTAAGCCCTAAGGCAATTCCGTAAGCATAGTCACTTAACTCAAGCGAGTCCTAAGATCTTCTAATTGTCGGATTAAAGAAGCTTGGTCATCCTAGGGTCAAACATACAAAGTAAGTTAGTGAACTATCATATAACTAGGTTTAAACGGCTTTCCAGGCTTGGATATAAGGGGGAAACACTACTGGAAGCTTGCTGGAACACACTACCTTCACGCGTCGCCACCGTCCTCCACGTGTCCGACCACGCACTGCTGCAATTTGAGTCATGCACCTAAGTTATTGACTTTGCTGATCACTAGAAGCCTTGCGCCACTGACAACACTTAATTCCCAATCCTTGCGCACCAGTAATCGTTGTCCAAAGGTGGCGTCTCTGTCTCACGTGTCACCACGTATAGTAAGCTTTCATCGCACGTGTGGCTTCTCTGGTGCTCTGTTTGGTATTCCGCTTCTGCCAAGATGCAGATCTAGTCAACACGATCGTTTTCCACTCTTCATCAACCCCCAAAAATGTTACTTTTGCAACCGAAAAAGGGAAAACCCGACGGTGAGAGAGAGAGAAGGCTACTGCCTTACTATCCAGATCCACGAAAGTGCTACAACAACCTTGTAGCCACCGCTCACCAGAGTGTGAGTAAGAGAGAGACAAAATCAAGAGAGAGAGAGAGATACCAACTCGCCATCAGTAACACCTACAATTGTCGTGAGTCCTTGATGGCAAGGAGAAGAAAGAAAGATGGAGGATAATTGACATGAGGAAGAGGGAGGAAGGAGAGATCTTGGGTTTCTTTTATTTTGCGAAAGAAGATGGAGGCGAACTTTTTTTTTTAAACACAATGGAAGGCTATAATTTTCTCCTTTACTTAAAAGGGTACACTTTAAAACCCCAATCCTACCCTTCCTTTGTTATTTATAACTATGTCATTGAGTCTAACTAAAACTATTCCACCAGCTTCATTTTCCCTCTTTTACTAACTTAGAGAAAATAAAATAACTCATACATAAGACTATAATTAACCAACAATTCAACTCATATACCACAATAAAACTAAACATTCTCATCATAAATAACAATTAAAATAAGCGGAGCTTTACATATATGATGCATTTGAAAGCATGCAATGTGATCTTAAAAAATTAGCTCTAAGTATGTAAAACTATCAAAGAAGTACAATGATTTGTCTCATTAAGAATAAATCTTTGATAGATGAAAACGCATGTTTGGAAGATAGAGCTAATAATAATGTGTTGCATGTTGGTGATTTTTGTGATGAGAAAGATTGTTTGAATGATAGAATCAAATTTGTAGAAAAAGAGATGATGAATTCAAATCTATATCATGTAAATTGAATTTTGAATTAAATGATTTAAGAAATAAAAATGAGAAAGTTGAATCTCTCTCTTTGGAATTGAAAAATGAAATATTGCTAGTTTGAAAGATAGTATTATTGATTTGAAAACAAGCAATACATCTTTAGTCAAAGAAAAATCTTTTTTTTTTTATAACAAAAATTTTCTTAAATGTGATAGTCATGAGAAAAATGACCGTTAGCATATGCTTAAAGAAAAAGAATCACTTGCTAATAAAGAGCTTGAAATTGCAAAAGAGTCATTTAAGAAACAAACTATAGGTGCACAAAGATTAGATAAGATTACTGACATTCGTAAATCTTGTAATGACAAATGGGGATTAGGTTATGTGGTTGAAAATTCTTCATCTAATTCTAAGACTATTTTGGTTAAAGCTGCCCCTTGTGTGCCTAAAGATGCTTTATCCAATGTGCCTAATCTTGTTGAATCAAAATTTGCTTAATCAAAATTGGTTCATAATGTGAAATTTGTGAATAAGCATAAAAATTCTTAATCTATGCTTCAAAAATAAAAGTATATATCTAAGCATGTTCATGAAAAACCCAAATGTATGCATAGTGCTAAATGTGTGCCAAATCATGGAACTGCTAGTAATATGCTTATGAAATAAAAATTTTTGCCTACATGTTATTATTGTGGAGTTAAAGGTCATATTAGACCAAATTGTTTCAAATTGAAAAATGTTCCTAAAAAGAATTTCTTAAAGAGAAGCAATGTGCAAAATCATTTTGCTAAAAGGAAATTCTTGCCTAATGTTATATTTGTTATTCATATGGAAAAATTAGTCATAAATTCAATACTTATTCTTTGCTAAAAATTAATACTAGACATGTTGGAACTAAATTAGAATGGGTACTAAAATCTTTGCTTACTAACAATGAAGGATCCAAGAAGTAGGAAAAATATTTCGGTTGAGTTTTCTTTGTAGGTGTGATTTCAAGAAGCAAGTAGTTGCATGTACATCAAATTGAAAATTAATTAACTTTTGTGGCTTGCTTGATTCAAATAAAGAAAAATGACGTATCCGGTTGAAGGATTAAACAACATGCATGCGCAGTGGAAAGGATAAAAAATTACACTATAACTTGCTAAATTAAAAGAATAAACATGCATAATATAAGAGGAAAAAATAGAGAAAAAGAGAACTAACCTTTGATGCTCAACTTCTTCCTCGATTCTCCACGATTTTGATCACGAACAGATACTGGACCACCACGAGAGTCTTCTCGACCATTCTCTAGCTTTAGAACGGAATGTGGGATCCAAATAGAGGTGAAAATTGAGGAAGAATTAGATGAGAGACGTGTGTTCTAACACTTAGAACACTTCTATTTTGGAAACTAAAAGAAAAATGAAATTCAACAATTGAAAATTAATTTTAATTAAGTTGAAATTTCTTCTATATATAGAAGTAATTTTGAATGTCTCAAATGCACAAGAGATTGACACCTCAACCTCATGCATTTAGTGGGATTTGTGGCAACACTAGAAGATGACACCTCTATTTCTTGTAAGGAAAAATCATATTAGTGGATTTTTCAACTAACTTGATTTTTCCTCTTAATTTTCCTTTTTCTTTTTTATCCAAACCAAAATAAAAGGAAAATGTTAAATTAAAACTAATTTTAATTTAATGATATTATTTTAATATCAAATATCAAAATAATATTTTAACCCACACCAATTCCAGTTTTTCGAAAAAACAATTTTTTCGAATATGAATCCCTATTCATATATATAATATTTAAATCTCATTTAAATATTATTTTCAACTTTGCTTGTACGTTTAATTCACAATTAAGCATTGAAACGTTAAATATATCGAATATATTTAATGCTCACTCCCTTAATCAAATTTGAACATTTCAAATCCGCTCACCACACTGTTTTAAAGTTTTATCTGATGTGAGCTAGCCGAGTGACCTAATGGACAAATAGATCATGAGATCCAACGATCCAAGATTAACCGGCTAAACTCTGTGACCAAGGTAACCAACATTCGTTAATTATCGGGTCACTCCACTAAAGCCCGTACCTACACTCTCATCACTATAGATATATTTATGTCCATTTGATATAGCCATGATTAGTAAGTCGACCCTTCAACGGTTGTTTGTAATCTCAAGTAGGTCAAAATTACCATTTTACCCCTAGATTACTTCTTGCTCCTTAAGTACCACTGACCCTCTAATGAACAATTGGTTTGTGGTCCTACCACCAAACTGACTCCCTCCTGGGCCAATGAGAGAGTGGAGCCCCTTTTTCAAGATCTGGAATTAGAGAATAACCTCTCTACTATTCCTAAACTCAGGTAGGAGTGAATTCCATCTTGCACAACCATGTCCCCAACTATCTACCTAGTCTTACCCTTGAAATGGGAGGCTTATTGAGCAGGCGATGATGAGCCTCTCTCACCCATGCAGATCTAAGGATAATCCTGAATAAATAGGAGTTCATAGTTAGCTCAGGATTAAGATCAAATTACCTAGGTTATCAATTAGTAAATAAGTCAGTGTTCATTAGTAAATGATATTATAAAGAAACAATGACCATTTCGTGGTTTGGGCTTACGCAAACTCTTTGCATAGAATGCTCTCACTCACATTTCTCCACATGAACGATTCAGGATCACATCGTTTGTATCATATACAAAGTGGGTCGCGTCCAATAGTGCTCAAGGATAACGTACCCAGCCTAATCCTTATACTATAGACCATTTTGGCTATTGACTCTTGATCCATTTTTATGTCTCCACATAAAGTCCAAGTATTCATACTAAAGCCATGGATTCTTAGTTTATTGGATTTATAGAGTTATACTTATCAATTCACTTATTCAATAATAGATTTACTAAATAACCTCAATAACCGCTTTATTGATAATCGAATATGTTCACAATGTTTATATACCACGAGTTTTAGGATATAAAACCCAACAAACTCCCACTTGGACTAAAACTCCAGTGGTGTACAAAATATTGTTGAGTCGAGGGAGAGAAAACAATAAATACAATAAACTAGGGCATCTTATACCCAAGATTTTCTCCCACTTGCCTTAGATTATAAAACTCTAAGTGCCAAACTCTGTAGATGACCCTCAAACACTTTAGCCGAGAGGGCCTTCGTAAATGGATCAGTAATATTCTACGCTGACGTTATCTGTCTCACAGTAACGTCGCCTCTTTGAACGATCTCCTTGATGAGATGGTACTTTCGTTCAATATGTTTTTCCCGTTTATGGCTTTTAGGTTCTTTGGAATTTGCAGCTGCACCACTGTTGTCGTAGTAAAGAGTGAACGGCAGATGCATATTTGGAACCATTTCCAAATCAGTCAAGAACTTCCTAAGCCATATTGCTTCCTTTGCTGCTTCACAACTACATACTCAACTTCCATGGTGGAGTCTGCAATACAGCTTTACTTAATACTCCTCCAAACTATGGCTTCTCCATTTAGACTAAACACGGACCGAAGTAGATTTCATTGAATCTATATCAGTCTGAAAATCTGGGTCAGTCTATCCCGTAAAAATTAAATCCTTACTTCCATACTCAAGCACATAGTTCCTAATTCTCCTAAGATACTTGAGGATATTCTTAACGGCAGTCCAGTGATCATATCAAAGGTTGGACTGGTATCTACTGACCATTCTTACTGCATAGCATATGTCGGGTCGTGTACACAACATTGCATACATCAAACTGCCAATTGCTAATGCATAGGGAACACGTCTCATATCCTCAACTTCTTGAGGTGTGTTAGGACACTGTTCCTTAGACAAATGAATCCATGTCTAAAGGTAATAACCCTCGTTTGGAATTCTGCATCTTATATCTAGACAACATCTTGTCAATATATGATGCCTGAGACATGGCTAATGTTTTGTTCTTACGATTTCGAACTATTTAGATTCCAAGAACAAACTAAGCCTCTCCCAAATCTTTCATTTGGAATTAGGTCGATAGCCAATGTTTTATGTCAGTTAGAAATCCTACCTCATTCCCAATGAGAAGGATATCATCTACATATAGTACCAAGAAATCTACAACAAAGTTAATGATCCTCTTGTAGACACAAGGTTCATCAACATTTTGTTCAAAGCCATGAGATTTGATCGCAGCATCAAATCTCATATTCTAGGATCTAGATGCTTATTTTAACCCATAAATAGTTTTTTAAGCTTGTAAACCTTTTGCTCTTGACCATATTCAATAAACCCCTTTGGTTGAGTCATATAGATACTCTTTTCAAGACAACCATTCAGAACAGCAGTCTTGCCATCCATTTTCCATATTTCATATTCATAATAGGTGGCAATAGATAAGATTATTCTAATCGACTTTATCATGGCATCAGGAGAGAAGGTTTCTTCATAGTCCACCCCCTTAACCTAAGAATAACTCTTTGCCACGAGTCGAGCCTTAAAGATATGTACCTTACAGGCATGATCTCGTTCCCTTTGTAGATTTACTTACAACCAATATGTCTCACCTCATCTGGTTGATCTACAAGTTTTCAAACTAAATTTAAGTACATAGACTCCATTTCGAGGTCCATGGCTTTAATCCACTGATCCTGGTCCACATCATTTATTGCTTTTTTATAGGACAATGAATCCTCTATCCCATCATCAGGTATGACGAGTTGGGTTTCACTTAAGCCCATGTAAGGGTCGAGCTGATGAATAACTCTCCCACTACGTCAAGGTTCTCTCAACTCTTGAGAAGGATGTGACTGATCAACAACTCTTGTTGAAGAACGAGCCTAATCAGCACTCTAGTTGATTTTTCTGTAGTTTCATTGGAAATCTCGTCTAATACTAGCTTGCTGTGAGGTTCATGATCTCTCATGTGGTCTTCCTCTAAGAACGTAGCATTTGTCGATACAAATACATTATTATCTTGAGGATCATAAAATATAGCACCTTTCATTTCTTTGGGATATCCTACAAATAGACACAATTTAGAACGATGTTCCAATTTCTTTGGGTTTGTACCAGCACATGTGTTGGGCATCCCCAAATCCTGAAGTGAAGCAAACTACCTTTACGTCCTCTCCTTAATTCCTAAAGTGTTTCCGAAACACTTTTTGAGGGAACGTTGTTCAAAATGTATACTGCATATCTGCAAAATGAACTAGGCAACTCGGCATAACTCATCATCGATCAAACCATGTCCAACAAGGTTATGTTTCTCCTTTCTGATGCACCATTTTGCTGAGGCATACATGGTGCAAAGAGTTGAGACTTAATTTCATGTTCTATCAAGTCCATGTACTCCCCACCTTGATCTGATTGAAGTGTCTTTACGATTTTACCTAATAGGTTCTCAACCTCAGCCTTGTACTCCTTGAACTTTTCAAGAGTTTCAGACTTATGATGTATTAGGTAAATATATCCATATCTAGAATAATCATCAATAAAGCTGATGAAGTATTCATACCCTCCTCGAGTCTTGACATTCATTGTACCATAGAGATCCGAATGTATAAGATCTAAGGGTTCTTTGGCTCTAAGACCTTTTCCAATAAAAGATCTTTAAGTCATCTTACCCTCAAGACATGATTCACATAGAGGTAAAAAGTTGCCTTCTAACTGATTTAGGAGTCCACTCTTGACCAATCTCCCAATCCTATTGAGATTAATGTGACCAAGCCTTAAGTTCCAAAGATAGGTACTTTGAGAGACTCGTTGCCTTTTGTTTTGTGTTTTAGCTGTTCTGAACATTTCAGTATTAAAAACAACCTTAACTTTGGTAGGTTTTAACTTATATAAGTTGTTTTCTAAATTTGCTGAACAGATATCAATACCTCTTTTTGTAATGAACGCTTCATTTACTACAAAAGATACTTTATAAAATTGTTCCAGCAAACAAGAGATAGATATTAAATTCCTACAACAATTAGAAACATATAGCACATTTTCTTGTAAAATGAATCTATCCCTAAAAAACAACTTCATATCTCCCACTGCTTTGTCTGAGATGAGCTCCCTTGATCCAACCCTGAGAGTTATCTTACCATCTTGAAGCTGCTTCCAAGAACTAGTTTCCTGAAAATAAGAACAAACATGATTAGTGGCTCCTGAATCCAGTATCCAAGTTGAAAAATCATTTTCTTCTAAACATGTTTCAGGAACCAGTAAATCATATTTACCTTGTTTTTTTTCCAGCTTACTTTTCTACTACGTACTTCGGGCAGTTCCTTTTCCAGTGCTCATCCTGGTTGCAGTGGAAATATTTTTCTTTATCTGCAGCCTTTCCCTTGCCTTTGTTCTCTGTAGTAGGAGCTATGGCTTTCTTTTTCCCTTTCTTATTCTTTTGGAGACTCTTATTTTTTAAAGAAGAAGGGCCAAATTTACTTCCAGAAGACGATCCTCTTTGGAACTTTATGGAAGAAGTAGCAACATTTGCTTCTGCTTCTGTACTTCTCCTGTACCTTTAATTTTTAATAAAGATGAGTAAATATGGAGCTCATTGAGAAGAGTTTTCAGGTTATATTCAATCTTGTTCATCATGACATTAGTGCAGAGTTGCAAGCAAATCTTCGAAAGAGACTCCATAATGAAACTGACTTGGCTCTTCTCATTTATGACAACATCGTTTACCTCTGCCCAGTCAAAATAGACCATATGTCAAGAACATGTTCTCTAACAGAGGTTCCTTTTTTCATGTGACAATTGTAAACGTATTTTAAAGCAACGTGCATGCCCGATGAAGATGGTTGTCCAAAAATTGCCTACAGCGAGTCCATGAACTCCTTGGTGGTGACCATTTTCTCATGCTTTTGGGACAATATATTAGATATACTTGCCAAAATGTAGACTCAGGCTTTTTCATTTGCCCTTGTCCACCTGTCATGGCCATGCCGAACATTTCGGTTTGTCGTTGAGCTAGGAACTTGAGGGCATTCCTCTGCTAAAACGAATCGGAGATCATCGATTACTAGTATCGTTTTAAGGTTTGATTTCCATGTAGCGTAGTTATCTTCGTTAAGTTTTTCGGAAGCTAGTAGTTGGATTATCGAACTAGTCATGGCTGAAATGATAAACAAATTCTATTAGTAAACTAAATAACCCTATTTTCTTTATCTAATTAATTTCAGAAAATTTTAAATAACTATCCAATATTATTAAAATTTCAATGACACTTTAGTGAGTCAAACCAATCGCCACCGAGGGGTAGTCAATCACTCCTTCACTAAATCAAGACATTCTTGACTAAAGAGTAATACCAGAATTACTCTTATTTCATTAGTATTTAGATATCGTTAATTCGGTCAAGAATTTACTAACACTTAGTAAATCCTATAAGTGTAGACCCTCCATAAATCCTATAACTGTAGACCCTCCATTTTTAGATTTCAGAGATTGGAATCAAACAAGCTCTCGAGGGAAGGACAATGCTGAAACAGACCTAAGAGATCCTATCCATTTCTAGAGTTCACGGTGTTCCGAATCCCATGTTACAAACCCTTCGACTGGATAGGCGCCTATTATTATGCCAAGCAGTTGCAACATAAGAATCTCACGGTGTGACCTAATGGAAGAGACCGTAGGACATGTTGATACATACCCTTCACCCACTTACTATGAACTACTTCCCCTATTCACCTTGTTCTTGATTTATGCAAACACTTTATGAATGGAGCAGTCACGGTAAAAGTGACACGAAGCCCTGCATAAATCTCACGGTGTGAACTCTTAGGGGCGTGAGAGCTAAAAAATAATACATCATATGTACTATTTTTCTCCCACTAAAGTGTTCTATATGGTTTTTGGGTATTCTTTAACTTAAGTATATTTCGGCTAATAAAACAACCAAGTCTGGGTGATTAATCCTGATGTCTAAGTGATAAACCATTTATTACCTCACATCACTCACGCATGCTCATAAAACTGGGTTAACTCAACTCAGACACTAGCTCAATCCTCAGGTGGTAGGTGTTCCGTAAAACGTCAGCTTAAATACCTCCATCCTTAGACAGGATTTTGCCGGGTGAGTTTTGTGAACTTAGTTTTACGAGAAATCGACCTAACTTAACTATTAAAGGAGGTTGATTTTGAGTGATTAACCCTAAGTGATCTTGCTATTTATTTGAGTTATAAATTTTAAATGTCTAATTGATTTTATAACACTTATAAAATAAAAGACATACATCCATAACTTACGTCCGTATTTATATCATAAATTGATATAACACTTATACTAATTCTCATGATAGTAATCAATGCATACTATATATTATAACATTTATAGCATACTCGCAATCACATCATAAATTAATATAACACTTACACTAATTCTCATGATAATAATTCATACATACTATATATTATAACAATTATAACATACTTGTAATGGATGAAGTATGACTATCCTATGGTGGCGTTTTTAAATCTATATGACATACATTATGCATATAAGATTTAATTTAATTTAAACATACATTCACAAGGCATAAATAAATTAAACGAGCTAAAATGGATTGATTTTGGCATCTCAAGCACACAAATAGCTAATTATTACAATAATAATCTCCAAATTGTGCTTGAACCGACCCAAACTGCTTCGAACCGACTTGAACCAAGTGAAACAAGGCTGAACCGGCCTCCAAATGACCAAAGAGAGGTTGAACCGGATGGAATAGGGCTGAACCGGACCAGACCACCACTGAACCAAACCGTCTGTATGCGCGCGCCCTTTCAGAATTTGAAGGGCAGCATTGAGATGCCGATGAACAGCATCTCGATGCTATCTGGGCAGTAGCTAAAAACTGCATCTGTCCAATTGCAACTTTGCTCCAATCTTCGAAATTACATCCTAATTTCGACTCTAATTGGCTCCAACAAATTATAGATCCCTATCACACATTTAAGCCCTTAATTACTCGGCAATTACAAATAATTTCAACAATTGAAAGATTAAAAGGATGCCAAAATCATAAAACTTCATTTTAGTACCAATATGCATTCATCTCATGAATTCAACCCTATCTGTGCAAATCGAGTGCAATTAGCATGCTCTTATACCAATTGAAGGATTAAACAACATGCATACACAACGAAAAGGATAAAAAATTGCACTCTAACTTGCTAAATTAAAAGAGTAAACATGCATAATATAAGAGGAAAAAATAGAGAAAAGGGAACTAACCTTTGATGCTCTAGTTCTTCCTCGATTCTCCACAATTTTGATCACGAACGGATGTTGGACTACCACGAGAGTCATCTCGACTATTCTCCGACCTTAGAACAGATTGTGGGATCCAAATTGAGGTGAAATTGAGAGAGAATTAGATGGCAGAAGAATGTTCTAACGCTTAGAACACTTATTTTGCAAACCAAAATAAAAATGAAATTCAACAATTGAAAATTAATTTTAATTAAGTTGAAATTTCTAATATATATTGAAGTAATTTTGCATGTCTCAAATGCACAAGAGATTGACACCTCAACCTCATGCATTTAGTGGGATTCGTGGCAACACAAGAAGATGACACCTCAATTTCTTGTAAGGAAAAATCATATTAGTGGATTTTTCCTTTTAATTTTCCTTTTTCTTTTTGATCAAAACCAAAATAAAAGGAAAATGTTAAATTAAAACTAATTTTAATTTAGTGATATTATTTTAATATCAAATATCAAAATAATATTAAAACCACACCAATACCAGTTTTTCAAAAAATAATTTTTCCGAATATGAATCCCTATTCATATATATAATATTTAAATCTCATTTAAATATTGTTTTCAATTTTTCTTGTACGTTTAATTTGCAATTAAATGTTGAGACGTTAAATATATCGAATATATTTAATACTCAATCCCTTAATCAAATTTGAACGTTTCAAATCCATTCACCACACTGTTCTAAGGTTTTATCCTATGTGAGCTAGCCGAGAAATCTAATGGACCTATAAATCATGAGCTCCAACGATGAGAGATTAGCTGGTTAAACTCTTTAACCTAGCTAACCAACATTCGTTAACTAATGGGTCACTCCACTAAAGCCTATAGCTGCACTCTCCTCACTATAGATATATTTCTATACATTTGATATAAGCATAATTAGTAAGTCAACGCTTCACAAGTTGTTCGTAATCTCAACTAGGTCAAAATTATCGTTTTACCCTTGGATTACTTCTTGCTCCTTAAGTACCACTGACCCTCTAATGAAAAATTGGTTTGTGGTCCTACCACCAAATCGAGTCCCTCCCGAGCGAATGAGGGGGTGCGACCCCTTGTTCAAGACCTGAAATCAGCACTTAAGTGAACAACCTTTCTACTATCCCTAAACTCGAACAGGAGTGAATTCCATCTTGTACGACCATGTCCCCAGCTATCTACCCGATCTTACCCGTGAAATGAGAGGCTTATTGTGAGATAATGAGCCTCTCTCACCCATGTAGATCTAAGGATAATCCTGAATAAACGGAAGTTCATAGTTAGCTCAGGATTAAGATCGAGTTACCTAGGTCATCGATTATGAAATAACTCAATGTTAATCAGTAAATAGTGTTGTAAAGAAACAGTGACTATTTCGTGGTCTGGTCTTATGCAAACTCTTTGCATTGAATGCCTCCACTCGCATGTCTCTACATGAACAATTTTTAGGATCATATTGTTTGTATCATATACAAAGTAGGTTGTGTCCAATAGTGTCCCCAAGATAAGGTACTCAACCTAATCCTTATACTATAGACCATTTTGGCTATTGACTTGAACGTGATCCACTTTTATGTGTCCACAAAAAGTCCAAGTATTCATGCTAAAGCCATGGATTCTTAGTTTATTGGACTTGTAGAGTTATACTTATCAATTCACTTATTCAATAATAGATTTACTAAATAACTTCAATAACCACCTTATTGATAATAGAATACGTTCACAACGTTACATACCACGAGTTTTAGGGCATAAAATCTAACACGGGTAACTTTAGATTATTAGATTAAATGTCCTTGACTAAATTGAGATTTTTTTTGTGTGTGGCATTTATATTACTTGATTAGTTATGGTTTATTAGATTATATGCCACTGAAAAAATATCGAATATCTATTTTGGCATATGTATAGTTTACTACTTATTTGAATAATGAATATATATATTTTTTTATCTATATTCCTTGATTATTATTGGATTATTGAATTTTTTAGAAGCTTAAATTTTATGGACACTTTATAGTTTCGATGTTTGAATTTTTTTTTTTTTTTGGTCAAATAGATGCTTGATAAATCACAGTACTTTCATGGAAGTTTTATTTTTATCTTGAGAAATACTGCTTTTCATATATGTCAATTAATTCTCTTGATAAAAATTGTGTCTTATTTTCCTTTTGAATTAAATTAGTTAGAATTTTATTAGATGCTTTTTTTAGCATACATTATATATGTTTGATGAAGAATAATATCATGGTTTGATGATACTTGTCTTCTTTAAATTTGATGACACTTAAGGCCATTTCACTCCAGTTATGCACGTTTTAGATACTTCTGCATGATCAGAAGGTGGATAATGGGTTCTAAAGTCTACTTGGTACTCTTTAAGTTGTTTTTAAGTTCAAAAAGACACTTAGGGGCATTTTAGTCCACTTGTGCAAATTTAGTTACTTCGACGTGATCGGGTTCTAGGTTATGCATTTTAAATTTCATTTAGAAGCTACTTCCGTTGTTTTTAAGTTGGAAAAGATACTTAGAAGCATTTTAGTCCACTAATGCATATTTTAGTTACTTCGGCGTGATCACAGAGTGGGAAATGAGTTCTAAAGTCCACTTTAGTGCCTTTTAGGTTTTTTTAAAGTTAAAAAAAATACTTATGGGCATTTTAGTCTACTTGTGCATATTTTAGTTAGTTCAGCGTGATCGGTGGGTGGGTTACACGTTTAAAATTACACTTAGATACTACTTAGGTTGGTTTTAAATTGAAAAAGACTCTTAGGGGCATTTTAGTCAACTTGTGCATGTTTTAGTTACTTCGACATGATCAACGGGTGGGTTCGCCTTAACTCAAAAAAACGTCGGAGAAATATTTTACCGATGTCAAAAAATATTTACATTTTTGTCAGAAAACCATCGGGGGAGGTTTTCCTGACGTTTAGACACAAACGTCGGCAATGACTCAATTTCCGCAGACGTTTACAAACAACGTCGACAAAAATATTATTTTCCCCGATAATAAGCAATGTTGGTAAAAGTGAATTTTTTCCTAACGTTTCTATAAAACGTTGGGGTATGTCATATTTCAGCCGATGTTGTGTATAAATGTCGGCAAAATAGAAGCCAAATCAAGGCCATGTTTTCTCGCCAAATTACCAATGTTTAGTGTTTACGTTGGGATAACATGTTATTGCCGACAATTTGAAACATCGGGAGAACCTTTTATTATTTATTAAAATATTTTTTTTGCCCTTGAAACCTAATAATGCATTCAAGATGTTAAATTAAATCATTCTCAAGATATTTGTAAGAATTGAAATTATATATATTAATAGATAATATTTTTATAATAAACAAAATTGTAACTAAAAATTATATTACATTATATAGTTTTGAACCATTAAAACAAAATCAAAACTATCTATGTATAATGCTTCTAACTGCATCTTTAACTGAGACCAAGTAATGTACCAACTTTGAAAATGTACCTAAAAGAAAAAAAAGTTTGTTTAGTAATAGAATCAAAATTATACAAAATGTGCTAATAGAACGTACATTAGTGTTATAAAATGGCACAAAGTGTCTTTTTGAACCAAAACACAACCTAAAAACATGTAAAGTGGACTTTAGAACCTGTTACCCACCCCCGATCATGCCAAAGTAACTAAAATATGCGGAAGTGGTAAAATGTTTTTAAGTGTCTTTTTCAACATACAAACAACCGAAGTAGCATCTAAGTGAAATTTAAAATCCGTTACCCAACCCCAATCACGCCGAAGTAACTAAAATGTGTGAAAATGGAATAAAATGACCCTAAGTATCTTTTTCAACTTAAATGCAACCTAAGTAGCTTCTAAGTAAAATTCAAAACGCGTAACCCACCCCTCAGTCACGTCGAAGTAACTAAAACGTGCACACGTGGAATAAAATATCCCTAAGTGTCTTTTTCAACTTAAAAACAACTAAGTAGCATCTAAGTGAAATCCAAAATGCGTAACCCACCCTCGATCATGCCGAACTAACTAGGACGTACACAAGTATACTAAAATGCGCTTAAGTGTCTTTTTCAACTTAAAAATAGCATAAGTAGCTTCTAAGTAAAATTCAAAACATGTTTTTTTTTAACTTCAAAACAACCTAAAAAGCACTAAAGTGGACTTTAGAACCTGTTACCCACCCCCGATCATGCCAAAGTATCAAAAACATGCACAAGTGGACTGAAATGCCCCCAAGTATTTTTTGAACTTAAAAACAACCTAACAAGCACTAAAGTGGAGTTTAAAACCCGTTGCCTACCCTTCGATCACGCCGAAGTATCTAAAACGTGGAAAAGCATAACAAAACACTTAAAAAAACCAAGAAATGGCTAAGTAGCTACCATAATTGCAGGATAGCTACAAACTATTCAAAATGGTCAAAACGTGCCTAACTAACTACCAAAACTACAGAATAGTAAAAAAGAACATGAATTTCTTAATACACAAGAAAAGGTAAGAGGAATGGTTTAAAATTCGTACCTAACTAGATGAAGATTATATTTCTTGCATATTTGAAAATTGAATTACAATCCAAGCCCATCTTTAATCCCAATCCCAAAGTTCTGCACGGAGCTCATTTATCTCTTCAAGTTGTTGTGATGAAGCTAAACTTGAAGCTGAGGTTGTCCTACGTGACTTTGGCTTCAGGCCCTAACCCATGCCTTTTACGTGGCCCGGTCGTGATCCCAGCACTTAATCTTGATGTCTCTTTTGATCTCAACAATTGGTATACTTGACAGGAAATTTAAAAATCTTTGCTTTGTCATGAGTTTTAAAATTGCTCTCTTAGAATATTACTTGTCTTAATGCCATGTTTTTCTTGAATGATTTTTTTTTTAATGAAAAGTATTGATGATTTATTTGAGCTAAATTGAAATACCATGAGTTGTTTTAAATTTCTAGATGAGCTTTGCTTGGTTTATTAAATCTCCTTTGGTATTTATTGATATTTCTTCTTAAAAGAAAAATGTTTGATTTTACAAGAAATTATACCCTTTATATGTGAGTTTATTGATATTGATTCTCCACATTGCTTTATTGTTACCTCTCTTATGGATATTATCTATCTTTTTAAAGGAATCATTGTCTTTGAAGTAATTCATTTTTAGATTTTTTGTCATGATTGGCGCTATCTTGATTTATTTTGAAGATTTACTATTTGAAAATTTGATTGATATTTTTTTTTCATTATATCAAATTATTTGCTGTCTTTTTGTCCCTTATTGAGGGAAGAGATAAATTGCTTTTCAAAGGGGGAGAAATTTTTGAAATTTGCTTTAAAAGAGAGTATATGCAAAATGGTCATATTATTCTTGAATTTGTATGCTTTTGTAATGACCCGACTTCTAAGTCTTTAACTCTCTAGAATCACTACTGACATGCACTCTTTAAATCCAATTACAAGACATGACAAATTCAAAACATAATTAACTTTCATAAACCAATATAAGATATGAGTTCAAAACAAATAAGTGTATCTGGAATCCCAATGGAAAACATGAAAAACTTAAGTAAACATAGTATAAAAGACAACAAAAGGGTCCCCGAAAATAGTTACGATAAAAGACTAAATAAAACATGATCATGTAGAAGCTAAGACAATAACCATTGTTCACTTGACAACTGACTCTCGTCATCTACCTTATACGCTCTTGCCATTACTTGAAAAATATTTAAAAGAAAAGGATGAGTATTAAGAATACTTAGTAAGTGACCCAGCTCACAACGTCAGATATGTGAACACATACATTCATACACTCTTCATGTGGGATCTATGATTTTTCCCTTTAAACATACTTTCTTGGCAATTCAATAAGGATCCTCATTTTTCCATTTCATTTACTTTTCCTTTCTAGGTGAACAATGACCTTGATCTCATCCTTTAGCCTCTCATGCTAAGGTACATGTGTGGGCTCTCTAGGGGACCCTACTGCAATTTGATGGTAGATAGTACCTAGCTAGCATCACCAGATCCCGCTCGACATTGACCCCATTTTTTATGAGATATGGTTGTCACTGTCATATGCAACATGCAACATGCGCTCTATTCATGTATAGGTCCCAAAAATATAAACATCGTACATACAATGTCCATGACATCCAATATACAACATCGATACCCATAGAATCTAACATACATCAAACATATCAATATATCATTCATAAGATGCTCACTGCATAATACAACTCATCATGCTTAAACATGGAATTACATATCATACAACAAGCATAAAACAATCATTCGACCTAACTTGAATGCTTATCCAAGAGGAGAGCTACTTACCTTATTCCCAAAAGTTCAAAGGAACTCTTAATGGTTGGATCTATGGTTTCCTTAGTAAAACTTAAGATAATTCTAGCATAATTCTAATAACTCGAATTAATGATGACCTAAATGCTCATTCTAATTATCTAGTTACTTTTGTCATCATAAAGGTAAATTTTCTAACCCAATTTTTAAAAATCATTTTAATTAAAAGTTTACAACTGCTATCCGAATTTTTCTAATCAACTAGAAAATACTAACATCTGTTGCACGTGTGAATGTTATATCGGAAATTTTTTTATTATATGAAGCTAAACAAATTTGTTTAATTATTACTTTCAATAATTTTTTTCAATAAGGATAGGAAATGTATTTTGCAACCAGATACTTTAACATTAGAAATAACAATTATTCGACATTCTTTGTTGTTTTATTCTATAACCCCAACCCCTTCATCCATATTTAGCTAAATTCACTCATCTCAAATCTTCATTTTGTTTCATTTATATTTTTCTCTCTATAATCTCTCCTCCACCCCTCCAAAATTATAATTCTCTCTCTAATTATTTGTACTACAAAAACTCTCTAATTATCAATCTCTGTATTAACTCTCTATCTCTTCCCACTCATTTGGTGATTAAGGTTCCCTTCCAACCTCTATTATTTTTTTGTTTTTGAATTATCTCTTCGCCTATCCAAATTCTAGCTCCTTTCCACACACAAATACATACATACACACACACATATATATATATATATAGTTCAACAACATGTATGATGAGGATTTTTTTGGTCAGACAACTATGCCTTAACCAACTGAGCTATATAAGCTGGCAAGTTTTCCTTTCCATATATAATTTATAATTTATATCTATTTATATAATAATATATATAAGAGCTCCAGTATTTGAAGAAACTTTTTTTATAATAATATCTTTTATTTTTTAAGTAATACTTAAATGAAGTTAATTCGTTATATTTATACTGCGGAAAAAAATTACTTACCAAAATCTCATCAACATAATTACCCTATTTATTACAAAAAAGATATTTCAATTTCTTCAAGTTTCACTAGTGAATTTAATTTCAAATTTCAATTTCACTCTTAATCAAATCATTGTACAATGTAATTTGAATCTTCGTTCCTAAAAAACAGTAAGATATCAAAATCGAATGAAATATTGCATTTTTTTTAATTTTGCAAACTATAAATTTGTCACATTGATTAAAAAATGATAAACATTAAAAAAAAATGAAAGTAGGATTACCTCTCTTCATCAATGACAATGAGTTTCCATACCTCTAAAAGTTCTCCTTTCTAATTTGTTACTTTACAACAAAACTCTTACAAATAAACACTTGCTTTCAAACTTCAATTATTTTAGAAAGGTTTCAAATCACGTATTGGCATTTTTTTCTATGGTGCCTACAATTTCACAAATATATGTTAAAATGAAATTTAAATAGCTATTATACAAATCTAAATTGCGTTCTTCAAATATTATTAAAAATTAAAAAACAAATAAAAGAAATTATAGAAAAAATGAAAAAAAAAAAAAGATTGACATATACCTTGAATGAATCAATTTGCAAATAATCAACTTTCAACTTTTGGCACAAAAAAACAAAGAAACGATGAATTTTTGTTTAGCAATGACATTCTTTACAAATGCATATAAATATTTATAGTAAGGCAAGATGTGGATCATTTAATTTGGTTATAAATATTGGTTATGGAACTTGAAAAGGTATGATAATAGGAAGAGAGGAAGAATATGGAGGGAAGAGGACTTTGTAATAATTGGTTATGGAACTTGAAAATGTATGAAATTGAATAGGCAGAGGTGGGAAAAATAGAGGGGACAAGAACAATAGTAAGATACGGAGAGGTGGGAGGGAGAGTTGGACCAAATGGCACATTTGAAATAATTAAAGTAACAATTGGTCAATATAGAAAAAAAATGATTCCTTACTATTCGCACATTTTAAGATAGAAAGATGAGCATGTTTTTGTTGTGCGTGGGTGATGGATCCAATTTTATTTTCCAACAACTTAGGGTTTCTGGCCACTCAACTCGCCTATTCTGTCTTTGCATACCCTATGAATCATGCCACCAATTCCACTGTTAATCTTGTTGATTGCCTCAGGTCTTTGACGGTTAATACCATTCAAGATCTTTGGTCAACTTTTATTATCCTCAATAGCATTTTTAATTTCCAAGTTCTACATAAAAATGGGGCATTTCAACCTTGGCTCGATCGATAGTAAATTAGCTCATCTCGTGTGCTGTTCACGTTGGCCCATGGCTCACGTTCTTCATGCTTCAGGTCTTCTTTTTTTGAATGAAGTATGGCGAAATCACCTAGAACAAATGTAACTTTATAACTTTTCGATGTTACAATTTCTAGAATATGTTAGGTAGGAGTATCTTAATTTTTTTCTATGGTCAATGATGGAGCCACAGGTGGATCTACGTAGGGACTAGGGGGCATGTGCCCCTGGATTCTAAATATTATATATAAAAATTTGTCGGGTGTGTATGTCCTAAAACTCGAGTGGCTTGTAAACACTTTCTATATTATCAATAAAGTTGTTATTGATGTTATTCAATAAAGTTGTTATTGAATTCTTTATAACTCTATAATTCTAATAAACTAAGAACCCATGGCTATTAGATGAATACTTAAACTGTATGTGGAGACATAAAAGTGAATCGAGTTTA
>JAOANK020000053.1:1491516-1503546 GCA_026257165.2 Telfairia occidentalis | reverse complement strand
GGGATATTAAAAACATTCCAAAACCTGCTCATTCCGAAAAGCAACAAACCCATAACCCCTCGACCGTCCAGTTTTCTGATCCCACATAACCCTTGCGTCCCTGAAGTATTTAAGGAAAGTGAAGTTAGAGGTGCTAGAGCAAGGCGCTCTCAGGTGAATAGCAATAAGTTAAGCTCAACCACATCTCAAACATTTGAACATAAGCCAGACAGCCTGCGTAAACAAAAATGTGGAGAGCAAACTCACGAACAACTGGGGTAAACAGAAAAGCATGCAAACAACGTAGCATCAGTGACCTCAGGACTAAGATCACCAACAAATATATTAAAATGACCTGCACAAAAACACCATATAAGAAAATCAGCAGCCGCATGCTACAACATCATCATTAGAAACAGAATCAAAGGAAAAAGAAACGAACTAAGCATACAACCAGATGTATCCTCCCTCTGACTACTTGCATATGCCCAATTAACTTTTATAGGTTGTCCAAACCTGTGCGAAATTATATAGAAATATATGATTTGGTCAATGTCAATAAAAATGCAAGAAAGAATTTCACTTACAGGTTTCTTCCATTGAGAGAAATAATAGCAACTGCAGCCGATCTGCGATCAAAATAGTCCACAAAACCATAGGATGACTGCATAAATAGAAATAAATTTTAAGACATAAATTTAGCAGCAATTTATAAAACAAAAAACAGGTTCAAAGAAGATCCTGATCTGTGAGATAATCCTGGATTTTTTGAAATAATTCCACATATACTTATGGAAGGAAGAAATAGACCGTGTAAAAATATAATAGTTGTTAATCAATAATACTTCTTATCATAGTGGAAAGAGGTCATAGAACAATCAAAGATGGTCTAAAAGAACAATTCACCTTCTCCTTCCTAATGAGCTTACATCCTTCAATGGGTCCAATACTTGAGAAAACTTCCTGAAGAAGAGGCTCGGTGACTTGGGGATGAATGTTCCCAACATACCTATATTTTCCCATTAGTTCAGATTGATAGCTTATTTTTTGGTTGAGAGATTGATAGCGTATTGAGCACAAAAAATGACAGAAATGTAATAGCAGTCAGGGTACTTGAATTCATTCAAGCAACATACAAACCAGAATGGTAATATTTTTAGCAAACAATGATCATGATATGAAGTGTCAATGAAAATCAATCAATAAATGCCAAACCCAATGAGAAATGAGGAACCCTATATCTAAGGCAAGAAAGGCACAAGTTAATCCAAGTCCAGACTCCATCTTACTTTCTTTTCTTTTTTTTCATTGAGAAAGAATAAAAGAATACACGGGCAAACAAAAACAGCCCACCAAAAATAAACAGGAGACAAACTAAAGCAAAAAGGGGCTGCAATCAAGTAAAAAAAGGTTCAAAGGATAATTACAAAAAACCTTAGCAACTGAGGCCCAAAGGGAACAGACTCCATCTTACTATGTAAGAGTAAAATGAACTAAATGACAAAATAGAAAAGGAAAAGAAAATATCTATTTAACACTCACACACTGCGGCATGTACTTGAATCAAAGCCAGGAGGCAGGTTTCCACTCAAGATAGGCTCTATCTGCAAAATAAAAAAGTAAAAAAACAAGAAAAGAAAAAGGGAAAACAAAATCTTCCTAGAAAAACATATCTGCACTCCTCACCCAAATTCCAGTGTCATATGGAAAAAGATTATGTAAGAATGGTATCACTAACAGACTGGAAGCCACAGGTAATGGGTAATGTTATAAGTCCAGGGATGAAAAAGACTCCAATTGACTCTCATATTCTTCAGCAAGAAATCTCCAAGGTCTTGACAAGGAAGCCCATGTAAAGAAGAATATGGTACTGGTAAATTATTAATCATATTTCCTAATGACTATCTGGTTGACCTCTCTTATTTAGGTTACCAAAGGCAACAGGTTACAGCCACATTTTTTACTGAATCACTATTTTTGGCTCCTAAGACTCTCGTAATGATGGCAACAATTCGTGCAAGAAGAAAAGAAAGGAAGATAGCAGTTAAATGATTGTCATCTACTCATTACAATACAAATTTCATCGTGTATGTATGTGCACAAAAATGGGCCAACCAAAGTGAAATAGGAGGGGGAAAAAAAAGACGAGCTCCTCATGGACGAACATGGGAACAATACATGGTTTTTAAATTTGATAAAAGGCGATGCACACTAGGCTAATGCCCATGTGCTCCTTTCGTTTGGGTAGGAATATAGTCTCTAGACATCATGTATGATTTTTATCCTCAATCCTAATTGTTGTCTTATGTGCGAAGAGAAGACCAAAATCCAAAGCCTACTGTTTCTTCATTTTTCAACTACTCGGGAGCGTCGGTTTTTCTTACTATAGGCGTTCTACCTCCGTCGGAAGTCTGGAACAGCTTCTCAATCGTTTTGGCTTGAAAGTTGTGGTTGAAAGGAAATCATGCACGTCTTCGAAACACTTGAGAAGGGGTCATTTGGGATACCATGCTGTACAAGACTTCTCGGTGTAGGGGTCCTCGTGAAAATGTTTTCGTCGTCATGATTCTATTTTATTAATACCAATTGGAGGAATGTTTTTCAATCTCCGGGCTCCTTTCTAAGATCGATATCTTATCACCCTTTGAACTTTTAGTTCTCTAATGAATTCTTTCCAGTTTCCATTTATAAAAAATAAAAATAAAAAATAATTAAAATAAATAAATAAATAAAACATCTCAATGATAAAAGGAACCCAGATTTCAAAGAGAATAGATGGAGAGAGATCCAACGTCCAGGAATCAGAAAAACTAAGGAACAAAAGATCGATTAGAAGAGGATACATATCTTACAACCAAATCTAACGATAGAAATTTAAAAATATAAGAGAGTTAGAAACCTGAGGAGCGGCCAGGAGGCCAGGGTGGGGATAAAGAGACTGCTGCATCATTGCCTGCTGTCTTAGCCTCTGGTACTGCATCTTCCACGAAGAGTGAGATTGAGATGTATGAAACGAAGATCTTGAATTGGGGGCTCTAGGACGAAGAAAATGAAAGAAAAAACAAAGAAAAAAAAAGAAAGAAAAGAAAAACAAATAGGGAAGAGGGGAAAAAAATAAAAGAAAGAAAAGAAAAAAAAAACCCTCGAAGGGAGGGAGCAGAGAGAGGAAAGATGAGCGCAACAGAGTATCAGACAAATAAATTTTAGTGTAAATGGAAGCGCAGATCTGCTTACAACCTTTTATAGCTTCGAATATTATCCGAGAGACGAGGGACAAATTAGATTAAAAAAGTTCTTTTCATATTTTTTTTTAGCTCAAGTTGAGTACGTTAGAGTTCGGAGCCCAAACGCTGATTTAGTTTGTGTAATATATATTTATGGGGAAAAATTGCCTCTTAAATTTGTTAACTTTTACCAATTTTCATCATAAATTTTTATTTTCATCAAATTAGGTTCTAGACTTGAAGTATGGTAATGGTAATCATCTATTCAAAATTTTCGCTAATTTACCTATTAATTTTAACTAAAAGTAATATAAAAATTTTCGTCAGCTCACTAATTTCAATAAAATAAAATATTATTTAAGATTAAATTTGATTAATTCATAAATTAACCATTTAATAATTTTGTCAAAACTCGCAAATTTGAACAATTTTTTTTAACTCTAATGTTGTTTTTCTATAATTCATTTAATTTAATTCCTTATATATGTTTTACAATCATTGAATACATATGAGAATACTTTTTTTAATGATATTTCTAACAATAAGTATCAAAAGGTAAAAATTGTAACATTTTTTTAAATTTAAAGTTAAAATTGTAACACTTATTTAAATTTGAAGTTTAATTGGTTGAAAGTCAAAATTGATACAGTATGTCATGTTCATGGGTCAAAATTAAATCTTCTAATCCTTTATGAAACATTTACCAAGTAAGTAGGTCTATTATATGGGTTAGGAATTTCTTTTTTAGGTTGAAACCCTCTAATTCTTTATGAGTTGTAATCGGCTTAGTTTGCACATCAACTTTTCTAGCTGGAGTACAGAACTGTTCATAATTGGATTTCCTTTTGGAAGTTTGGAAGGTTTTATCCCAATTGTCTCGTGGATAAGAACCTTGTTGATTTCTTATTGATTTAGATGATTCTTGATCTTTAATCTTGGTAACCAATGTGATTGCATTTGATAATGTGTATAATGGGTGTTTGGTAGACTATTTGCCGTCCTCACGAATACCTTAAACAAATCTTGAAATTTGTTGTTTTTTCACATATTATTTCTTGCTCCCAATTCTTCCAAGTTCATTGATTTCAACCTTGATGTTGGTTATATAAAATTTATTCGTAATTGATCGGGAGGAAGCATTTTTTCATTAAACGAAGCATCTTTGGTCAATGTTTGACCAGTTGCTTCCCAGACCTACGTTGATTGAGTTAAATTGATCCCATCAAAATCGAAACACCACTTTTGAGCTTAAATGCGACAAGTTTGACTTTCTTGTTTTGTTGAGTTTTCATCATTTTTAACATTGTGAACAACAATTTCCACATTTGAATACTCATTAAAGCTTGGAAGATCCACTTTCATTCTAAATTCTCAATTTTCTTTGCGTGGTTGCACCCTCGATCTTGAATAAAGTCTTCCTCCTTTGAAGAATCGGAAGCTTGGTTCATAAATCTTAGGAGTTGAGCTTGTGGCATGACAAAAAGTTCAATGTTAGTTGTTTGATTGGTCTTTAAATTCATCATTTTTTAATTTCTTGAACTGAAGCCTCTACCGATTGCCAGCATCGTTCGAGAGCTTGGTTAGAACTTGAATAGGCTTGCTCAACAACCCAGCATACGAATCCTAAAAAAAAATTAGAAATTAAGAGTTTTAGATCGAGAGCTTTAGAAATTTTATTAATGGTCAATCATCCATCCAAAATACGCTCAAGTAATATTTTTACTGGTTATAATGCCCAACGGTAAGAAATAATAAAGTTGCAAACAGACTTCCATTCCAACGGCTAACCTTCTAACTACCCAAAGGTTTAATTAAAAATTGATACAAATGAAAATTCCAAGATGATCCCTACATCAATATATTTTAGAGAAGTCGAATTCGTAGAGGTTTTTAGAGAAATTGCAATTGGAATTTTGAAAATTCTCAAAAGCTATCTCTTTCGCAGATCAAAGAAACCCTACAATTAGAGGGAAAAATTATCCGACTGAGAGAGAGAGAGAGGTCTTTGAATTTAAACCACCAATGAACTTAGTTTAGTAGTATTATAATTATAATTGAAGAAATCGAATGAAATTTCATGTTTTTTCTTGTTTGAGTTCAACAACATGTTAGGATGAAGATTCAAACTTTCTATCATTAATCGATGACATATACTTTAATCAATAAAAGTACCCATGAGCCATCATTATGCAGGAGAGTATGCATTTTAGTGAGCAAATAATTGTTGCTTTGTGGAGAAATGTAAATCTAATAGAAGAGATTCTAGACAATGACTTCAAATTAGTAATATATGTTAAAGAGTAAAAAATTTGACGTGGGAAGCATAAAAAATAGATATTATTTTGATAAACATCATGTGTAAAAAGTAATGTGTATGTTTATTAGATTTTTATATAGATCATAAAATGATCGAATTACATTAATTAAAAGGGAGTAGTAAACATAGGTTGAAAAATAAATTAGTACAGAAATATTGTTAGGGGAAAATGGAGGTGCAATGTGAGATAAAAGGAAATAGAATAAAAAAGGTTGATTTGCGTTAAAATTAGATTGTGGGGCTGTGTATGGTTTGTGGGTGCAACAAAATTGTGGCTGACAATGTCAACACAACTCTCCATCACTCCTATTCTTAGAATGTGGTGTAATTCACACAACTTCCTTCATCCCCAATTACAACGAAGCGGAAAAAAAGGTTTGCCCAACATACTCGCAGACAACCGTACCATGCAATTCTTCGAACAGCGGCTGGTTTGTATCCGGAGCAATTCCATTTTCCGTTCCGGCTCTGCAATGGCCGCTGTTCGACGACTCGTGTTCCTCTTCCTCTTTCTCTTTCTCTTCCAGCTTGGGCATCTACCTCTCTCCTCATCCCTCTCCGAGAACGAGGCCCTCCTGAAGCTGAAGCAATCCTTCACCCATTCTGAATCCCTCAACTCCTGGAACTCCGACTCCGTGCCTTGCTCGGCTCGATGGACTGGCATCATCTGTAACAGAGGCGTCATCACCGGCCTCCATCTCTCAGGCCTCCAACTCTCTGGGAAGATCGACGTCGAAGCTCTGCTCCAGCTTCGTGGCCTTCGAACCATTAGCTTCGTCAACAACAACTTCTCCGGCCCCATTCCGGAGTTGAACAAAATCGGGGTTCTCAAGTCTCTCCTTCTCACTCGGAACGACTTCTCCGGGGATATCCCAAGCGATTTCTTTTCAACCCTCACATCCCTCAAAAAGGTCTGGCTCTCCGAAAACAAGTTTTCCGGAAACATACCAGACTCTCTATCACAACTCTCACATCTAATCGAACTCCACCTGGAAGGCAACCAATTCTCGGGGCGCATCCCCGACCTGAAACAAACCTCCATAACCTCCTTGGATTTCTCCAACAACAAGTTAGAGGGAGCAATACCGGAGAGCCTGTCCAAATTCGATGCAAAGGCATTTGCTGGAAACGAGGGCCTGTGCGGGAAACCCCTACCCAAATCCTGCGAGCGAATTTCGGAATTAGAAAACCCCCCTCCTCCTCCGCCGGGGGAGTCCCAAGGCAACGTTTCCAAATTGGTAGTGGCGTCGTTGATAGCGATTGTTGTATTTCTGATGGTGTTTATATTTCTGAGTGCATCGAAGCGCAGGGAGGATGAGTTTAGCGTGCTGGGGAGGGAGCAGATGGATGAGGTGGTGGAAGTGCACGTGCCGGGTTCCCACGACAGGTCTAGCAGCAGGGACCAGTCGAGTAGAAAGGGTGGGGACTCAAAGAGAGGTTCGCAACAGGGGAAAGGGGGGATGAGTGATCTTGTGGTAGTGAATGAAGATAAGGGTACGTTTGGGTTGGCGGATTTGATGAAGGCTGCGGCGGAGGTGCTGGGAAATGGTGGCTTGGGCTCCGCATACAAGGCGGTCATGGCCAACGGGCTGTCGGTGGTGGTCAAAAGAATGAGAGAAATGAACAAACTAGGCAAGGATGGGTTCGATGCAGAGATGAGGCGCCTCGGAAGACTGCGCCATCACAACATATTGACGCCTTTGGCCTACCATTACAGGAGAGAGGAGAAGCTGTTGGTGTCGGAGTACATTCCAAAGGGCAGCCTGTTGTATGTCTTGCATGGTACGTTACCTAATTTAATTATATTATAGATATATGGATTTGAGCTACCTAGACTAGAATTCAAAATTTGATCCATCGTATAATATATTATATATGTAAAATTATTAACCCCAGGTGATCGTGGAGCCTGCCATGCGGAACTTAACTGGGCCACCCGGTTAAGGATTGTGCAGGGGATCGCCAGGGGACTCGGGTTCCTCCATTCCGAATTCGCAACCTACGATCTACCCCACGGGAATCTCAAATCCAGCAACGTTCTTCTAAGCGAAAACTACGAGCCCCTTCTCAGCGACTACGCCTTTCATCCCCTAATCAATCCCAACAATGCCACCCAGGCAATGTTTGCGTACAAATCCCCGGAGTACACCCAGTTCCAGGAAGTTTCTCCCAAGTCTGATGTTTATTGCCTTGGAATTATCATTCTCGAAATTCTTACCAGCAAATTTCCTTCTCAATATCTTAGCAATGGCAAGGGTGGCACAGATGTGGTGCAGTGGGTCTCCTCCGCAGTTTCCGACAAGAGAGAGGCTGAGCTCATCGACCCCGAGATTGCTAACGACACCGATGCACTTGACCAGATGGTGGAGCTCCTCAGAGTCGGGGCAGATTGCACCCACAGCAATCCTCAGCAACGGCCAGAAATGAGGGAAGCCATTAGGAGAATAGAAGAAATATAACAAGATCAGAAAAGGGAAAATGTATTTCAAGCTGCAAATATTCTTTTTTAAAACCAAAAAACAAACAAACATAAGGAGGAAAAAAAACTAATGTGGTAGGTGGATAGTTTGATTGGAATTTGTGAGTAAGTAAATTAAAGTAGGGAAGGGATGGAGCAGGAGGGTAGGAGGAGAGGTTTGTGAGCGTCTCAATCCCCTGTCGCCCGCCGCAACGTGCCACCAGATCATTTCTCGGATCGGATATATATCATACTCCCATCGAGAGCATGCATGTTCCTCCACCCGAGACTGCACTGCATGGCTCCGCCTGTTACTGTAAGATCATTTATGTGCGTATGCATCACTTCACCTCTATATTTTTTACATGTAAATGAACCTACAACATGGGGGTTTGAGATTTGTTAATTAGTTCATTCTTTTTTCTTTATTCATTGCTTCAACCTAATAGAAAACAATGATCACTTGTGATTTTGCAGTTTCGCTCAATATTATCAAACGTTTAATAGTTCTCACTTTTAACTCCACACTCATCAATATCATGCTAATTAAAACTTTTTTTTTCTTCTTTTGCAAACTTAAAATTTTAATATGCAAGTGGATAAAGATGGTATGGTTAAATAAGGAAAAAAGCCTAGCAAAACTTTAATGATCACACATTTTTTTTTAGTTCAACAAACTACATGTAAAATTGGGGATTCAGAAGAATTTCTTACATTTTGATGAATGCTATATACTTTAACAATCATATTTGGTACCTATGCACAATACATTGATTAGGAAGAGCACTTGCCTAAAAAAAAGACAATATTAATATTGGTAAGTTATTTTTTTGTCTCCAAATTGTCGAAGGTCTATGCTTTTTTTTAATCCACTTATTTAAATGTAATGGAAAATACCAATAAAAATGAGGACCAAATATACTTTTGCTACCAATGTTTCAAAATCAACATTTTAGTTTAAAAAAAAAAAAAAATCTAAATATGATCTTTGGGTTCAAATTCACCATGAGGGTGACAATTAATTGTTGATTGGTGAACTCAAAAAAAAAAAAAAAATTGTTGATTGGGTTTCCCTCACATGGAAAATTATATTAGTTTCATATTATTTTGGTGATTGGATTAGGGGAGTTGGCATCTTTTCTCTTTTCCCCCTTCTTCCTTCCCCTTCCCCAGCAAATCGGCAAACTTCATCGGCGCCGCTTCCTCCTTCCCCAACGTCACCAATGTACCACCGTCGCCTCCAGCCAAAGAACTGGAGAAATTGTTTAGGAAAAATTTTCCAGATCTATAAAATTTGGAAGAACATTTACCATATCTGAAAAAAGTCATTTCAGCCTTCAAATGTAGAAGTTCAAAAGAACCCAAATCCGAAAGATCCAGATTTTGGTGTTTTTATTAAAAAAAAAAACCAAATTTGGGAAGCAATATGCAACCTAAGTCTTGGAATTTTGTGAGCTTATGCTTGCTTCGATAAGCTTGAGAAAATTTTCAGATTGTAACAAACTCCCCCATTTTCTGGTTGGCCCACGCGTATAGAAACATCGCAACGTCAATAGCTGTAGCCTAAACGCGCGACCGTGAAATATTAAACCTTAAAACGTAAACTTCTATTAGTAAAAATTAAACTCTCAAACTTTTCAAATTGTAAAAATTAAGTCAATCTTTCTCTCTCTCTACCTCCCCAAGGACCTTCCAATATCCATATCAACGACTGGATGATCCTCGCCGATTGGATTCTCGAAGGCAACCGCACGAAATAGAAACTCGACGATCTTAAATCCGAGCTTCTCCATCGCAAGAACTAATTTTTTAAAAGAATGTAAGTAAATCTTGGCTGAATCGACAGAGCACGTGGACAAATCGAGACAGAACGATTCACTGCCTCCATCTGATTCCTCTCCGTCGCCTTTGAATCCAAGCGGCAGAAATAGAGATTATTTCTTCTCCATCGGAAGATCGAAGAGAGCGGCCGATTCCGACTCGACAGAGAGAGCAAGGTGATAGGAGATTAGGTGATCGGTGAGTATGAAGAAGCCCAGGTTCGGTCTTTTTTTTTTGTCTTTTTGTTTTTTTATTTGAAAGGCAAGTTCGTTCAGTTGAATTTGCATATTTAAACATGATTTCCATTTTAGGGTTTTCGATAATTGATTGCATCTGAATGTAATCCACATTTTCATTAAATCGAATTTTGAACTTCAGAATTTGGTTGTGTTGAAAGTTTTTGTCGATTCTTGTCAATTGGGTAACATAATCCTCGTTGCCATCTTTTTACACAACACTTTGTTTTCGTTATTCAATCGGGTAACCTGGTCTTATATGTTGAATTTGGTGAACAATCATGTAAACGTATGCTATCTTGAGAATCTGATAAAAGTTGCGGTGGGAGAGAGAGAAAAAAAAAATTGGAGAAGGAAAGGGACGAGAAAGGAGGGAGAGAGAGAAATGAGGGGCTTAATATTTATATTTTAAAAAAGTTGAGGGTCTTTTTTTTAAGTAGTAACTATCAATTGATCAAGAAAATTGCTCATAGGTTACATAACACACCAAGTCCTTCATAAGAGAAGAAAGCTAAGAAGGTAAATTATCCAGCCACAAACCTGAATTGGAGATTGTAATGCCTCCTTAGCCAGTGGGCTACATTATTTGCCTTATAGAGAGTATGACGAAAAAACTTGACTCCACATTATTGGGATAAGTGACAAATATCATGGATTCACGTACCATCTTCATTCAACGAAATAGACAACCTATTAATCATATCAATTGCTTAGATGGAATCAGAATGCACAATTAGTGATCTTAGAGCTATTCATCCCCCATCCCCCCCAAATCTCAAACCTTCTAATATCGCACGTATTTCAGCTTGCAGCGGGCTAAGCAATATCTCCAACCGATAGCTCATGGCCGCCACCACTTGACCTTTTGCACCCGAATAATCACTCCCAAACCTGTTCGACCCCCAACCATAACACAAGTAGCGTCAACACATTCATTAACAAGTCCCCCTCCTCAAGGGACACCCAATAACGATGGTTAGAGGCATTGTCTAGCAAACCACCTCCTCTCCCACTTGCCCTTATCCTGCCATCAAAAGAGCCCCACATCGCCACATAATCAAGAATCAACTTCGCCTTTACTGTGACATCCGACACCAATCTTCCATGCACTTTTGAATTCCGATCATTCCACACTGCCCAACATAATACACTTGCTAAGACAATATATTCCGGAAGCAAATTCTCCATCAACCTCAGATACCGTCTCTTATCAAATTTCGTGCCAAAGGAAGGTGACTATTTCACGATCTGGTCTTATGCAAACTCATTGCATAGAATGCCCCCACTCGCATGTCTCCACATGAACGATTCAGGATCACATCGTTTGTATCATATACAAAGTGGGTCGTGTTCCATAGTGTCCCCAGGAGAAGGTACACAGCCTAATTTGTATTCTATGGACCGTTTTGGCTATTTACTTAAACTTGATTCACTTTATGTCTCCACATAAAGTTTAAGTACTCATATTATAGCCATGAGTTCTTAGATTATTGGATTTATAGAATTATACTTAATTCAATAACAACTTTACTGCATAACTACTTTATTGATGATATAATATGTTTACATGCCAATGAGTTTTAGGACATAAAAACCCAACAATTACTTGAACATGATTCTTATATATGCCAACTACATACTATTCAAGACTACATAAATAACATTGGATTTTATCAATTTAGATAATATTGCAAATAATAAAATAATGGTCAAATAATTCTTTTATTTCATAAATGAGAAAATGTTTACAAACTACAAAGTTTTAGAGCATAAATCCTAACAATAGCGGCTGAGGGGAATCTTTAAAATTTGCTCCACGTCCTCCTGGCAAACCAAGGAGGACAACTTTTGGACATCCCATTCCCGTAAAGGAATTATGAATGCAGCCACCTTTGTTGGCCTTTTGGCCTTAATCTTAAATTAATTAATTAATATTTTGATGATAACAAACTTGATTTTATTTATTGACAATTTTAATGTTTTGAATAGTCCATT